>JAHKBH010003705.1:0-16063 GCA_019049505.1 Pachyrhynchus sulphureomaculatus
GAATACGTTTCAGCGTAATCCAAAGTAGTAGATTCGTAACAATGAACGAAACATGGACCCACCACTACACGCCTGAGTCCAACAGTCTCTCTGAAGAGTGGCTGGAACATCAGTTGGCAAGTATTTTTTGGGATGCGCATCTTGAGAAGGGACGAACAATCACCGGAAACTGTTTCATTGGTTTATTGGACCGTTTGAATAGTAAAATCAAGAAAAAAGGCGGCATTTTGTGTAGAAAAAACTATTGTTTCACCAAGATAATGCACCAGCTCACAAACTCCATAAAATCGATGGTGAAATTAGACCAATTAGGCTACGAATTGCCTCCTCGTCCGCCGTATTTACCAGATCTGGCCTCCAGCGAGAAATTGAGGCTTTGGAGAGCTCGACAAATCGTTCTATATGAAAGGTATCCAAATGTTGGAAGATCGCTGGAATAAGTGTATGCCCTTGAAGGAAACTATGTTAAAGAATAAAATCGATTGTTCGCAAAAATACTGTTTTTTTTTCTCTAAAACCCTTGGGACTTTTCATCTCATGTAATATTTTAGTTTGGATTAGAAATAGTAAAAACTCACATATCTTTTATGTTATAATTAAACCTTCTCTACTCATCTCTCCTCTAGCGCCCTCCATACCATATTTATTAACGGAAGCAAAAATAGCACGTCCCCATCTTACTTGCTTCCTCAGTAATTATTGGACTTTCCGAAGAAATATAATGAAATCTTTGGAAATATTAGGTGATTGCAAAAGTTCGTGCCCGATCAGAAACCAAATTAAATACAACACATTTTCATGAAAAAAATAGTATTTATTCATAAATAATGCACTTTCCAGTATTTTCTATAACTGTTTTTCGACGTTTTACAAGTTTTTAAATTCCTTCTTTGTAGAAACTGCGTGGTTTCTCTCCAAAGAAAGTCATAAGGTAGTTTTTGACTTCTGCCATAGAATCACATTTTCTGCCATCCAAATTATTTTGCTGAGAACGAAACTGATGAAAATCTGAAGGGGCAAGGTCAGGGGAATACGGCGGATGCTGGAGGATTTCCCATTTTAACTCCCTAAGTTTTTGCAGTGTCTGTTGATGCCTTTTCGATTGACCAAATTTGGACGTTTTGCTTGGATTTCAACATTGAGTTGGGCGAGTTGTTTACAGTACTTCTCAGCAGTTATTGTTTGGCCACATGGAAGAAGTTAGTAAAAAATTATTCCTCTACAATCCCACCAGACACATATGTGCATTGGATGCAATTGAGCCTTTGCCGGAGATTCTGCTCTTTCGATTCATCCTTCCAGCTTCTTTTTCTTATTATATTGTTATACACAATCCATTTTTCATCTCCAGTTATGACTTAATTCCAGAAAGGTTCATTTTGTTGATGTACGAGGAGAGAAATGGTTCAGTTTGTTCAGTTCTGTCAAAACGTGCGGAACCCATATATTGAGTTTCGAAGTGTATCCAAGTTCCTTTAAATGATGAGATGCAGTCCCATTGTCAACATTATTCACTAAATCACGGATAAAGTCATTATCAATGTCGGGAGATCGCCCAGAGCGAAGTTTATCATTTAGATTAAAGTCACCATTTCGAAATCGACCAAACCACTTTTAAACTGTCCTAAGAGCAGGAGCACGATCCAAATAAACGGCTCGAATATATTTTTTTGCAGTTCTAACACACACTCCGTTTTTAAATTCATATAACACAACATGACAAAAATGTAACTTTTCATTTTCCATTTTAAATATTAATCTTGCAGACAAATTAATTTAAATAAAGTTTTTTTTTAAGATTATGTTAACTCACGACGCATTTAGATAACTGTCAGGGCATAAATTTTTGCAATTACCCAATAAAATCTATTTTTTGATTTGCTTATAGATGTTTGCTTTCTCAGCTATTTTTAAATCTATATGCCCATTTTATAATATCAGCACGTATATAGCTAATACGAGTAAAAGATTTCAATTGATAGTTAATTTTATTGATTTGTTTAATTTGGTGACCTGCTGTTGTCGACTAACATCGTTCAGAAAACAGTATTTTATAGAACACTCAGGTAACAACTTTTTTTTTCGTCGTAATAGTGTTCAGTAATAAGTTATAAGTAGGATACGAACGTTGCATTTTCAACAAATATAGTACCACATTTCTCAAAAACGCGAAGAACCATTTTTGACAAAAAATTGCAAAAACAATTAATAATAACTACAATATCAATTGCCGAAGTACGAAAATTAATCATAAAGACAAAACTGTCAAAAGAGGCAGAAGAATGACAAATTTACAACTACAGAAAGAGCGTGCTATCTCACAAACCCGTTTTTCTTTATCAACTGAACGAACACCGTCTATTTGTCTTCGTGGCTTGCATTCCTGGGTACACTCCCCTATTTTTTTTATAAAAACCGTATATACACGCACCTGTATAAGTCGATGCCTGTGGGTACAGTGTATAAGGTGAGCAAAACGTAGAGGAGATCTCGAATGTTCCTATTTGTTGTTAATATTTATTGTTACGTTATCAAAAATGATGCGGTAAAGTATAAACCTTTTGTTTAAATTAGTTTAAAATCCACGCGTGACGCTTCTTAGAAACCCATTTATCAGTTCAATCGGCATTGTGTGCAGCTTCGACTGTGGTATTGTTTATGTAAAAATAGTAATGGCAAAAACAATCGATTTTTTTTTAAAATTTTAGAAATATTGTTGGTTCGTGTAGTCGTTCTTGTGATAGAGAAAACTATTGTACCAAATTTTAAAAGGACCGGTTGAAAACTTTTTGCAGGGTTTTACTTCGCGCCCTAAAAAGCGTGTTTGGAGAAAAACGCTTATAAAGTTTAAAGTATTTTTACTATAGGCTTATATTCAAAATTTTCTTACTTACGCCTAATCAGCAAATCCAGGCATGTATGGGCATGATCATTTATTTCAATTTCTTTTACCTGATCATCGATTTTTCTTCTTTTTTCGATCAGTTCTTGCTTCCTTGATCTTCGCATCATTTTTGCGTTCTATTACATTCTGTCTCCACGCAGGTAGAAAACGACTTCGAGGCGCTGCACAGTGTGGAAAATGAAAAATCGTGTTTCAAAATTGTCTAGAGCCTTCAATTTTGGTTCGATTTGGACAATTTTTTTTTTAAATTGAAGCTTATTAAATTCCGAACAAAGTTGTCGGAGCCGATTTTGCAATTAAACTTTTGTTTCAAAATGGCGGACGTCTTCAAAATGGCGGTTTCTGATTATATAGCGACTGAGACACAGAAAACGCTTACAGTTTCAAACCAAGTTGTGCTAAAATGCGTGTATGTATGTTTTTTTTTATGTCGCAGATAATATATCTAATATCACAGTTACAAGATTAATAATAATGAACCCAAAATGGCTGCCATGAACAATAAAAGTATTATAAATATGAATAAACGTACCATTATTATTTCATATCCATAACATTTGCATAAATAATTTCTTTAAGGTTGTTAATTATAAATATGTTTCAACAATTGACTTAAAATGACAAATCAAATATGGCGGATGCCAAAATTGAATTGAGCAAGAAAGTTTCTCTGTAGCGTTCAGATCATTCAAGTTATTCAAGTTCAGTTGCGGGATTTAAATTTTCATGCAGTTATTGCTAGAATATTGCTGCTGTAAATTTTAAGTATCGTAGACAATTTTCTAGCAGATACAAAAACAGCGATACACGCAGAAAAGGACAGCTCACACAGCTAGAAAAGGGTTACAACAGCTAAAACGTTTTGTTAAAATAGGGACAGCTAAATATTTTGCTGCACTAGCCACATTGTTTGCTGTTGTAGCAAAAAAGTGGCTGCTGTTGCTAAACAGTGGCTAATGCAGCAAAATATTTAACTGTCCCTATTTTAGCATTTCTCTGCGTGTATTTTGTAAGAGTAATAATAATCTTTACTAACGAAAAAACCCTTTAGTACATATACAGAACTACTGAATTATAGGAATAGACTAGAAAAAATAAGAAAATAAATATGTCTAACCTTAACCTACTCTTACATAAAATATTTAGCTGTCCCTATTTTAACAAAACGTTTTAGCTGTTGTAGCCATTTTCTAGCTGTGTGAGCTGTCCTTTTCTGCGTGTATCGCTGTTTTTTGTATCTGCTAGAAAATTGTCTACGATACTTAAAATTTACAGCAGCAATATTCTAGCAATAACTGCATGAAAATTTAAATCCCGCAACTAAACTTGAATAACTTGAATGATCTGACTGCCACAGTCTAAATGCCACAGAGAAACTTTCTTGCTCGATTCAATTTTGGCATCCGCCATACTTAATATGTCATTTTAAGTCAATTGTTGAAACATATTTATAATTAACAACCTTAAAGAAATTATTTATGCAAATGTTATGGATATAAAATAATAATGGTACGTTTATTCGTATTTATAATACTTTCATTGTTCATGGCAGCCATTTTGGGTTCATTATTATTAATCTTGTAACTGTGATATTAGATATATTATCTGCGACATAAAGAAACATACATACACGCATTTTAGCACAACTTGGTTTGAAACTGTAAGCGTTTTCTGTGTCTCAGTCGCTATATAATCAGGAAACCGCCATTTTGAAGACGTCCGCCATTTTGAAACAAAAGTTTAATTGCAAAATCGGCTCCGACAACTTTGTTCGGAATTTAATAAGCTTCAATTTAAAAAAAAAATCATCCAAATCGAACCTAAATTGAAGGCTCTAGACAATTTTGAAAACACGATTTTTTTCGTTTTTCCCCACTGTGTGCGCTGGCGTGCTCGCTTAAAAATCCAAACAGTACGAGAAAAAATTCTAATTAGGTTTTAATATCTTAGGAATATATTCTTGAAGAGTATATCTCTCAGTTTAAGCAAGAACTCGTAGTGGAAGATAAACCCATAGAACAGTTAACCCAGTTCAAATACTTTGGTGTGGACCTATGAAGCTATCACGACCCAGTTAGAGACCTTAGAGGACTAATTAATAAAGCGGCAGTTATATCCGGCTGTTTCTTAGATGTTGTATGGATTAATCAATACATGCGAACAGGCACCAAGGTTAAAATATACAAAACTGGTATCAGACGAGTAAGGACTTACGGTACAGAATCACGAGAAGCTCCTAATAAAGCAAAAAGTATGCTACATAGTACCGAAATGAAAACTCTAAGAGTAAAACAAGGAGGGATAGGATATGAAACACTGACATCAGGAAACAATGTAGCGTGCAAGACGTAGTAGAATAGACGGGTAGGCAAAGAAAAAGGCAGTAGCATAACCACATAAAAAGAATGGAGGAACACAGACTACCACTGATCGCTATGGAACGAAAAACAGCAGGCCAACGTCCACCGGGGAGATGACCAAAAAGATGGAGGGATACCTGGCAATCTGCCTCTCAAGAAATACTACAACCTCGGAAACAGATTACCAGATCTATAAAAGGTATAAGAAGAATTTTTAATAAATGAGCTGAGTGCTTTCTGTAAGAGGATTTAGAAGGTTAGCAAGAAAATCAGAGGTAATATACAAAAATCTCTCCTAATAAAATGTCGAACCCAGTAGTTTCCACGGCAATACAGTCACTACTTCCTTATCACCTAATACTTTTACAAATACCGATTTAACTAAAATGTAAATACAGAAAAAAAACTGTAATAATAATTAAATAAAATTACTTCGATAGCTTTTTTAATTAAATTTGCGCTAGATTTCCTAGAAATAAATTCATTAATAAAAGTAAACTCATTTAGAGACCAATATTATCTTGTAGAAAAGGTTCTATAATGGCTGAAAACGTTCATTAATCAAATCGAATTAATGGTGCGACAGCAAGTGGCTGATAAAGGTGGGCAGTAAATGCAGTTTATTATTTTCTATAGGGTAAATGGACTCTATACAACTCTCTAGGCACGTAGATTTAATATGTATTATGGTGTAGCCAAAACAATCCGTCCATACTACCGTTTAATGAAAAAATAAACAAGTATACTCCTTATTCTTGGTACATTCTTAAAAATTTCGATAACGTATACGTATTAGATATTAAGTTATTTGCTCAGACATTCAGTACTGTTTATTCATGCTAAATAATACAAATAACTGTATTATACACGTCAATAAATAATGATATAATAAAAAGAATTTAGTCCCTACATTGATCAAAGTAATAAGATTACTATTAGATAGTATTTCTATTACTATGCTATTTATACTTAAGCAACATTAAGACAGTATGGGAACAAATTCCTCAAAAATAAAACTTAATATATATATATATATATATATATATATATATATATATATATATATATATATATATATATATATATATATATATATATCAATCGGTTTTATAACGTCTTCCGTCTTCCGATGCCTAATTTCCACTCCTCCGGTTTCTCCATCCCTCCTCCTCCAGATCTCTCTCTAGTACTTCCTTGTTGATTCCTGCTCTTCAGCTTTGGCGTGGTCTTCCTCGCTTTCTTTTTCCATGAGGGTTCCAATTTAAAATCTTTTTAGGTAGTCGGTCTTGTGACATTCTCTGTACATGTCCGTACCATACCAACTGTTGGGTTCTGATTTCGTCCACTATATCGTGCTTTATTTCTAAAGCTCGTCTTATCGTGTCATTTGGTATGCGGTCTTTTCTGGATTTTCCGGCTGCTCGTCTCCAGAAATCCATTTCTGTAGCTTTTAGTATTTTTTCTGTTCTTTCCTTCAATGGCCACACCTGGGAGCTGTAAGTTATTATACTTTTCACTACTGAGTTGTAAATTCTCTTTTTATTTTCAATGGTTATGTTTTTGTCCCATAGTATACTATTAAGCATTGCAATCGCTTTTCTTCCTTGGATATTCCTCTCGAATATTGCTTCTTCCAGTGTTCCGTCCCTAGATATTCTCATTCCCAAATACTTATAACTGTCACAGTGTTTGATGGTGTGTCCTGTGGCCAGTTTCAAGTCCTGCTGTTGTCCTCCGACGCACATGTACTTGGTCTTTTTAATATTGACTTCTAGGCCCCATTTTTCATATTCCCTCCATAAGTTTCCGTGTCATGTATTCTATATCATCGATGTCCTGAGCGACTACTACCTGGTCGTCTGCGAATGACAGCAATGTAGTATTGTCATCCAGTGGTAATCCCATACTGCTGCATTTCCTTTTCCAGTTCTTCAGTGCACTCTCCAAATAGATTTTAAATTGCGTTGGGGATATACAGCAGCCCTGTTTGAGACCCTTTGTGACCTGGAACCTGTTGTTATACCATATTTGGTTTTCACACTACTTCTTGCGTCTTGGTATAAGGATTTTACGGGTTTAATTATTTCGGTGCTTACATTACTCTGTTGTAGTGTTTCCCACAATCTCATTAGGGGCACGCTGTCGTAGGCCTTTTTTAAATCAACAAACAAGACATGGACTTCCTGATCAAATGCGGTTTTTTTTTCTAGGATTTGTGTCAGTGAGAAGAGATGGTCTATTGTGGATCTTCCTGCTCTAAAGCCTGCCTATTCTTCAGCTTCTACGTCCGCGTATTCCGTTTCTATTCTATTTTTAAGTATTTTTCCGTATATTCTGCTAATAGTTAGTAACCGTTATTCCCCTATAGTTATCGCAATTATTTTTGTCTCCTTTCTTATGAATTGTTGATATGTATGATATTTTACATTCCTCAGGTACTTCTGATGTGTTAATGCATCTTTGGAATAAGTTCCTCAAAGCGCTAAATAGCTTTTCAGTTCCGTATTTTACTATCTCTCCTGGGATGTTTTCTGGTCCTGGAGCTCTACCATTTTTTAGCGTTTTACATACTTGTTTAACTTCTGATGTTGTTATCCTTATGGGGGATCCTCGTATAACTATATTTGGGTTTCCATGTTGGGTACTTTTGAACTCTGGTCTATCTTCTGTTAGCATGTTTGTAAAATATTGGTTCCATTTTTCTGGTGTTATTGGTGAGAAGATTTCTCTTTTCCGTTCTGTTCTCATATTTTTAAGAAGTCTCCAGCTTTCTGTGCTTTTTCTTCCTCCTATGTAAGTGTTGAGTCTTGAGCATGTCTTTTCCCATTGGTTGTTCTTTTTGTCACTAATCATTTTGCGTACTCTAGCTTGGGATTCTTTGTATTTTACTTTGTCGTTTGTGCTCTTTGAACTTAAGTATTTGTGATAGCTTTTCCATTTTTCTTCAATTTCGTATTTAATTTCTTCATCCCACCAATATGGTTTTTGCTGTTTTTCCCTTTTCTCTTGGTACCCTAATGCTTACAGTGCGGCTGCGTGTAGGCATTCCTTTATGTACTTATATTCTTCTTCTATATTAACAAATCCCGTCCGTTGTATCTTTTGGTCCAGTCTACTCTTGTATAGATTTCTGATACTTTCATTTTGTAAGCTGTCTGTATTATATCTTATTGTTGTTTCACTTGTTGTGTGCTGTGTACTTGTATCTTCCAGTTTGCTTTCCCGTGTTGTTCGTGAGGTTATCTTTCCTTTCACAAGGTAGTGGTCGCTGCCTCATGAAGCCCCTCTTTGGACTCTTACATCTAGAAAGTTTAATCTAGATCTCTGTCGTATTATCATATAGTCGATAATACTTTTTAAATCTCTTGTTGTTTGTCTCCACGTATATTTATGAATATCCCTATGCTGGTAGTGTCCGTTTAATATTGTAAGGTTGTTAATAAATACTTAATACCAAACTTAAAACCTATAATACGCGTTTAGGGAGTAAAAAGAATTTTCAACCAGAATTTTTTTAACCTTTACTTCAAATTGTTTGTCTGGTAGATCTCTAATATTTTGCGGTAATAAATTTAAAAATTTAACGGCCCAGTACCTTGTCCCGTTTGACATCTCTTTAGCTTCCAATATGTTGAAATTAAATTCTCCTTATGCCTGGTGTCATGACAACGCACATCTCCGTTGCTTCTGTAGGAATGAACATATTGCTTTAAGAACTGGAGATTCTTAAGAATGTTTTTTTTTTTTTTTTTTTTTTTTTTTTTTTTTTTTTTTTTTTTTTTTTTTTTTTTTACTGTGAAGGAGACGTTAAAATTCTGAGTGATACAAACGACTCTCGGGAGTTATCCCTAAAATCAAGTCCATCCAGTATTCTCAGTGCTTTACCTTGTAAGCTGAACACTCGATATGTCTGTGTAGAGTGTCCCACACCAAAATGGGATAAGCAAGATGAGAGTAAAATATTGCGTGATAGGCATTTCCTAATACTTGCTGAGTTACACAGTGTACCGGAGTACAAAAAGATGTTTGCTTAATCTTTTACACATCTTGCCTATGTGTGTATCCCAATGCAGCTTCGGATTCAAATATACATATCATGCACATCCCACCTTACCCACTCCCCTCATTCAAGTCATACATCTCTCTCAATGAAAAAAACAATCCGTTTGGTTTTGTCGCTACTCAAAGCCAGTCTATTTACATCAAACCACTGTTTAGCCCTCTCTCGTGCCACAAGGAACCTTCAGGGATTCCTCAATTGAATTAACGGCGAATGCCGCAGTGGTATCGTCAGCAAAGAGCGTGTACTTAGTTGCATTGTTGACATCTAGCAAGTTATTAATATATATCGAAAAAAAAAAATTGAACCCAGCACTCAGCCTTGGGGAACTCCAATAATGATCACACTCTCTGTCGATGGACACCCCAAAGACCCCCTACAGTTTGGATTCTGTCTCTTAAGTATCATTCGCGCCATGCTCTCGTAAAAAAAAGTTGTATCCATTGTGTTTTTTGTATTAAGATTCTGGGAGTAACACAGTCAAAGCCTTTGCTTAGATTGTATAGAAGGACTGTGTTATATTTCGCACAAAAAAGAATAGACAGAGTATGTTATTCATAACATCGTTCTCCTCCGCCAGATCATTAATCTATAAGAAATTTCACCGAGTGCGGTAAGAACAAATAGAAAACGCTGGATAGATTTTCAACCCCGCTTTTTAGAAAAAAATAACGTATCCCGCATTCCTGCAGCGCCTCTAAAAACACAAATAATCTCCTATTTGTTTTACTAGTAAAACTGACTGTAGACATGTATGTACAATATTCTCAGATATATATATATATATATATACACAAATAAATAAGCAAGTCAAAAAAACTGAGAAAAAGAAGAGAGATAGGTAGATTGACGACGAGCTGGCAAAGATGTATGATACGGAAGAGAGGACTAATGAAAGGAATACAAATAAGAAGATAATCAAAGAAATACCATAGATAGGAAGAAAAAAATGGGAAATAATTAGAGTTATTAGATTGAGAACAGGGAATAATAGGGGTATAAACGGAAAAGAGGATTAAACTGACAGAAGAACAAGAAATGTACTATGTAGAAATCACAGAAACAGACAGGAAAGAAATGGATGCAAAAAAATTAGAAAGAAATGGCATAAAAGAAGAAAAACAAAATTATGGAAAGATGGAGGGAATACTATAAAGAACTATCAAATAGGAAAGCCATAGCATACAAAAATCAACATAGAGACATAATACTAGAACAAGATACAGAAACTCACACAAACAGAAGATTACAAAAGAGGCAATCAGCAATTTAAACAGGATAGAAAGATATAGAAGAAAAAAATGGAAAAGACAAATATAGAATAACTCAACTCCACGGGCCTTACACTCCTAAAAAAAGGTTGTAGAAAGGCATAAGGATTAAGTAAGTGAGTAAGCAATATAAATATATTATTTACTAGTTTTTTTACAAGCCTTTTCCAAACAACCTTGTATTTTACCCTTTTTCATACCCTGGGGATATCTGCGGAGATGTCATAATACCCGTCAATGTTGCCAAAGTGCCGAAACATACATTTTTGTATTTCTGGAATGAAACAACTCGAGAAATCTTATACTAGTGTAGACGGTAGTTAGGTACAAGTATATATATTTTTTAACCTTTACGAGTTTTCATAGCTAGGTAGATAACTCATATTTTGTAATAGTTGCGATATATCCATCTACCTAAATAATTCACACGGAACAGTCGTTTAAACTAAAAACCATCGAGCTGGTGCTTTGTTAGGAATTCCTGTAATTAACCCGTCCGACATTAAAAACGTCAAAAAATACAATATTGAAACAATTATCTAAAAAACCACACAGACACGAAAATCACAACAGGTGTACCTCGTAAAACGGCGGAACACCTACCGCGACGCCGCCATCTTGAAAATAAGAAAATGGCGTGAACTTGGCTACTTTACCCTTGTATCGCGTGCAGGTCCTTTTAATATGTTGTAAAGTTATCACTGAAGGAGCGTAATATGATTTTTCGTATGTATTTATTAGCCAGTTTGAGGTAGAGGAGTAATTTTTGAACAGCGTGACGTGTCCTGTTTCGCCCGTGAAGTTTATTGTAATTGTTTTAGTCGGGGCGAAAAAAAAAACTGTTTAGGTGAGTGACATCACAGGCAAAAATGTATTGATTAAATCGATTCTGTGATTAAACAAACATTACAGAATGGATCATGACGTAATGTAGAGAAAGATTTAGTTAGACCGTTTTCCCAGTAGTACCACCACCTAATGAATATTATTTACTAAGCGTTTCGCTTTTTTGTGGGCCCTATCATAAGCAGTATTTAGTACATTAATATTTACTTCAATTGATATCAGGCGCTTTTCTAATAAAGGATAGGCATTTAAAATTAAACTCCAGCTCTCTAACTTTATACGTTAGATAATCAACAAATAGTACTCCCAGCTTGCTGACATTGCCTCGATTATCAGGCGTTTCTTATCCAAGTGGTTTGTCACCAACAACATGCTGTAGGCAGTTTCCGTTGGCCTCAGTCCTCTATCAATTCAAGTTCGACTTCAGATATACTGAGAACAAAGCGAAAACGGCACTGCCTTCGTTGTCAATTTTCTCTTGGTCTGAGTGCCCTCCTATCAACACCATGTCGGCTTCGAGAGCCGATGGCTGCTGCGTGGCAGCAAGACGTGGTATGTAATCTAAACCAAATATATTTAAATAAGGAAAATATAATTAGCCGGCGACATCAAGGATTATATCGCCGAACTAGGCCAGCTAATTTAATATTCCATCAAAATCTCCAAGCCTAATCCTGATATAGAAAAAAGTCTCTAGTTTATAGATGACTGTTTGAAACAGCACACGCAATAGTCGTGATATATGTAAAGATAATTAACCATACTTTTCATACAACAGCAAAACTTACGGACGGACTTCATTCTATAATCACTGTATATTGTTCTATATTAATTAATAAATAAGGCTGTTATCTCGTATTACTCGAGCTTCATGTACGCGCAAAACTCAATTGGCATTGGATATTAAAAAAGTACCTGGCATTGACGAGAAAAATAAAATTTTATGTGTAAAATTTATTCTATTTTTCAACAGAAGTCTCCTTTTTAACTCGATACACTTAATCCAACGCTTTTCTATCTTTGTATCCCATCTAAAAAATAAACCGGTCAAGTGCAAGTTGAACTTGCGCAATTAGTGTGTTCCGTACATTGATTGCTTTTAAATAAAAAATTTTGTAACGGAGGTATAAAATGATCAGTGACTTCACAAAACACACCCCAAATGAGTTTTCACAACAAAGTTTGTTTCCAATCTTTACTAAAATCTGCTGACCTTGAAATTTTTGTTTTTTTATATACCAGGTAAATTATTAAAGGTAAGGCACTCGTGATAATTTTTTCGTTCAATCTACACCCCGTGGAGAATATTTCAGAATTTTTTCAAAATTTTTTGATAAGTACTTTTCGAGATAAGGCGGGGGGGGACAGCGATTTTTTAAAAATAATACAAAGAAAAGTGCTAGCAAGTTTTACATTATACGAGGCTGGTTTGAAAAGTCCGTGCAAAAATAAAAACTACTTATGTGTTTGGGGGGTAAACCTTTTTTATTTTTCGGCATAGTCTCCTTTTAGGCCTATACACTTCGTCCAACGATGTTCTAGTTTGTTGATCCCTTCCGAATAATAGGATTTGTCCAAGTCTGCAAAATATCCATTAGTGTCTGCAATCACCTCCTCGTTTGAATAAAATCTTTGTCCCGCCAGCCATTTCTTCAAATTGGGGAACAAATAGTAGTCCGAGGGAGCCAAGTCTGGAGAATAGGGGGGATGTGAAACGTGTTGGAAATCCTATTTCCATTAATTTTGCGACCACAACTGCTGAGGTGTGTGCTGGTGCGTTGTCGTGATGGAAAAGGACTTTCTTGTGGGCCAATCGCGGGGCGTTTTTTCTTGCAGCTCGGTTTTCAAACGGTCCAATAACGATGAATAATATTCACCTGTAATAATTTTACCCTTTTCCAGATAGTCGATGAGGATTATCCCTTGCGAATCCCAAAAGACAGTCGCCATAACCTTTCCGGCCGAAGGAACGGTCTTCGCCTTTTTTGGTGCAGATTCCCTCTTGGTAACCCATTGTTTAGATTGTTGTTTGGTCTCAGGAGTATAGTAATGTATCCATGTTTCATCTACAGTGACGAAACGACGCTTAAAGTCCTCCGGATTCTTCTGGAACAGCTGCAAACCATCCTTGCAACACTTCACACGATTCCGTTTTTGGTCAAGCGTGAGCAATCGCGGCACCCATCTTGCGGATAGCTTTCTCATGTCCAATTGTTTATGCAAAATATTATGTACCCGTTCAGTCGAGATGCCCACAGCACTAGCAATCTCACGCACCTTAACTCTTCTGTCATCCATCACCATATCATGGATTTGATCAATGATTTCTGGAGTCGTAACCTCCACAGGTCGTCCAGAAAGTTCGGCGTCACTTGTGCCCCTATGGCCAGTCTGAAAAATTTTGAAACCACTTATAAACTGTTCTAATCGAAGGTGCAGAGTCACCATAATGTTTATCAAGTTTCTCTTAAGTCTCTTGAGGCGTTTTGCCTTTCATAAAGTATGTTGTTTAATCACCACACGAAATTCTTTTTCGTCCATTTCTTGAAAATCACTCGACTTCCTTGATTCACACGAATGCCAGACACAAAGAAATAGACCAATATGGCTGAAACTTGGTGTGCGTTCATTCAAGAGATGCTACTAACTAACCATGACCTCGATACGCGCCGGTGGTGCCATCTCTCGGACTTTGCACGGACTTTTCAAACCAGCCTCGTATATATATTTTTTTACTGGTGTTTTCACAAGCTTTCATTTGACACCACATTCGATGATCTAGTAAAAAAAATTTTTTTTTTTTTTTCACCTCCGATTTCATCCCCCAAAACTAACCCCTTAAGTCAAAATTTAACTCTCAAAACTACATGGCTCTGATGAGGCCATCAATTCCTATATTATTACCAAATTTCAACTTTCTATGTAAAACAGTTTCGGAGAAAATCGGTGTGACAGACAGACAGACAGACAGATAGATAGACAGAAAGACAGACAGACAGACATACAGACAGGCAGACACCGAAGTGATCTTATAAGTGTTCCATACGGAATACTAAAAATACCTTACCTAACTTAAAATACCTTTTAAGTGGGGAACAAAAACTAATAAAATAACTTTTTTTTGTTACACGGATTCTATTGTCATATTTTAAATCTAGTATAAGACAGAAACAATAAAATAAAAGTAGAATTTGTATAACACATCAGGTTTTATTGTAATATTTTTTTGAAAAAAATGTATCAAATATTAATATTTTTATAGTGATAATATTGAAAAAAAAAGATTTTTATGACTTTCTTGAATATTTAGCTTCTGGAATATCCCTCTTCAGTGACCAACAGTAATATGCCAACATGTTTGGACTTCATTTGCCTTGGTATCTCTTTTCCATGGCTGAAATATCCTGATGGAAACGTTCACCATGCTCATCGTCATCGCTTACTGCTACCCCCAGATTTTCGGGGAAAAAGTCCAAATGAGAATCCAAAAATGAATTTTGAGTGACGTATTATATCCTAGTGCTTTATAGGTCGTCAAAAGTTTACTGATCAAGTCTTTGTAGTTTTCAGCTTTATTGTTTCCATTGTTAAGCACATTTTTGAAACATATCCAGGCGGGTTTTCCCAGTGAATTTAATTTTTGTTCAAAGATTTTTTTTTTTTTTTTTTTTTTATTAATTCTCTAATTTGTGGTCCAACCAATATTCCCTCTGTAATTTTAGCATCGCTAATTTTAGAGAACTTTTTTTCTCAAATATAAATATCCTTCGCCAGCTTTGTCCATCGCTTTTTTTGATAAGACCTAGTTTTATGTGTAGTGGTGGCAACAGTACATCTTCGGGTTTCGTCCAGGAGTAAGTTAGCTACATTTTGGCCAATCTTTTTTAATATAATGATTTTTTCTATCTCTACTGT
This sequence comes from Pachyrhynchus sulphureomaculatus, assembly GCA_019049505.1. NCBI lineage: Eukaryota > Metazoa > Arthropoda > Insecta > Coleoptera > Curculionidae > Pachyrhynchus > Pachyrhynchus sulphureomaculatus. Next base: position 15,358 of record JAHKBH010003705.1, read on the forward strand.
CCCATTCATGTCATATTTTGTGTAACCAAGTTGTAGCCCTAATAAAAGAGCCATCACCTTCAAATCTCCACATATTTTCCAAGAATGCATACAATATTTTATTTTCTCTAGAAGTAGCTTCATGTTATCATATGACTCTTTCATGTTAGTGGCATTGGCTACTGAGACAGACGGAATTTTGCTTCCATTATGCAGCCTTTAGATTTACTTTTAAACAGTCTATAAATAGTCACCAGTCTGAATTGGTATAGTTGGTGTTCTCTAATAAATTCATTACAGAATTAATGTCATTACAGTAAACAAGGTCACCTTCCTCAGAGAAATAACTTCCAAACTCATCATCACGATTGCGGAAATGGTAAATTCCCGTTTCTGAATGAAGTTAATTCCTTTCAATCTAGATAATAAAACCTTCAGCTTGCTTTTTATATAAACACAAATCATGCACCAAGTCGTTTAGGTCACCTTGTGTTATTAAATGTGGTGTAAAAGAATGTGCTAGATTCGTCAGTGTAATCCCTCATGTCCTCTTGAGTAGGAGGTAAGCTCAACGACACGTTGGATTCATCTGATTGTACACTTTGTGGAGGTGTTGGTACAGGCATCACTTCACTGTGGGGGATCGGTCTCCTTGGAGATGATAAGTTTGGATGCTTGACTGCTTGTTAGTTTTACTACTGAAGCCCTTAATTGCAATCAAGCAAAA
>JAHKBH010003706.1:0-15541 GCA_019049505.1 Pachyrhynchus sulphureomaculatus
AACGAGTTGGAATCCTATTTCCATTAATTTTGCGACCACAACTGCTGAGGTGTGTGTTGGTGCGTTGTCGTGATGGAAAAGGACTTTCTTGTGGGCCAATCGCGGGCGTTTTTTCTTGCAGCTCGGTTTTCAAATGGTCCAATAACGATGAATAATATTCACCACGGTCTTCGCCTTTTTTGGTGCAGATTCCCCCTTGGTAACCCATTGTTAGATTGTTGTTTGGTCTCAGGAGTATAGTAATGTATCCACGTTTCATCCACAGTGACGAAACGACGCTTAAAGTCCTCCAGATTCTTCTGGAACAGCTGCAAACCATCCTTGCAACACTTCACACGATTCCGTTTTTGGTCAAGCGTGAGCAATCGCGGCACCCATCTTGCGGATAGCTTTCTCATGTCCAAATGTTTATGCAAAATATTATGTACCCGTTCAGTCGAGATGCCCACAGCACTAGTAATCTCACGTACCTTAACTCTTCTGTCATCCATCACCATATCATGGATTTGATCAATGATTTCTGGAGTCGTAACCTCCACAGGCCGTCCAGAACGTTCAGCGTCACTTGTGCCCATATGGCCAGTCCGAAAATTTTGAAACCACTTATAAACTGTTCTAATCGAAGGTGCAGAGTCACCATAATGTTTATCAAGCTTCCTTTAGTCTCCTGAGGCGTTTTGCCTTTCATAAAGTAATGTTTAATCACCACACGAAATTCTTTTTCGTCCATTTCTTGAAAATCACTCGACTTCCTTGATTCACACGAATGCCAGACACAAAAAAAATAGACCAATATGGCTGAAACTTGGTGTGCGTTCATTCAATAGATGCTACTAACTAAACATGACCTCGATACGCGCCGGTGGTGCCATCTCTCGGACTTTGCACGGACTTTTTCAAACCAGCCTCGTATATACATATATATATATATATATATATATATATATATATATATATATATATATATATATATATATATATATATATATATATATATATATATAATGTAATACTTGCGCGCACTTTTCTTTGTATTATTTTTAAAAAATCGCAAAAAAACTCTGAAATCTCGAAAAGTACAAAATTTTGAAGAAAGTCTGGAATATTCTCCACGGGGTGTAGATCGAAAGAAAATTATTAGAAGTGCATTACCTTTAATAATTTATCTGGTATATAAAAAAAAACAAAAAAATTCAAGGTCATCAGTTTTCAGTAAAGATTGGAAACAAACTTTGTTGAAAACTCATTTGTGGTGTGTTTTGTGAAGTCACTGATTATTTTATACCTCCGTAACAAAATTTTTTTATTTTAAAAGCAATCAACGTACGGAACACTAATTGCGCAAGTTCAACTTGCACTTGACCGGTTTTTTTTTTTTTTTTTTTTGTTTTTAATTCACCTAGAACATATTTTTGCCAAACATTTTAACGGAATTATATGTTTTTGAGTTAATAATTACGAATATAACAAATATTTTGAACCAATTTGATCGTACCTTCCAACAGCGTTTAGTTTTGGCCAACTTTTGGTCCTTTTCTGAATTTAATTAGACTAGAACATATAACAGTTATATTTTATTTTCAACAACTCTAAGGAAATTGTTAAGAAAGAATAGTGACAGTTATATATTATATTCGTAATTATCACCTCAAAAAAAAATTCTTCAGAATTTTTCGCAAAAATATCTTCTAGACGAATTAAATCAAAAAAAGACTCCAGAAATGGCAAAAATAGTCAATATTCGATAGTAGGAGCGAAATGGGTGAAAATAATCATTATATTTATAATTAACAACCCAAAAAACATATTATCCATTTAAAGTTTTTCCTAAAATCATGTTCTAATCAAAAGTCCTTAGAAAAACGCAAAAATAGCCATTTCTCAGCCATTTTTTTACTAATTCCACGCTCGATATTTCCTAATCTATCCATTTTTGGACTTTTTGTCCATGGAGACTTTTGATCAGAATGACTTGAAGCATAACATATTACATTTTCAGCCGATTTAATCGGGATCCAGTTTCTATAAGAATAGTGCGGGGTTCTTTGAGATGTATGTCCTAAGGCGTACATTAGGACGTATTAACAATACAATACGTTACTAAATACCTAGTGAATTGTGAATCTTCTTTTTGTTTAAAGTCGGTTAAAGATAGCAAACTTGTGGATAGGGATATTAGTTTTAAAAAGTTTCCATTTGAAGGCCGGAAAAAATTAGCCAATTTTCTATCAAATCAATGAAATTAAATATCAATTTACTGGTCTATTATGTCTTTAGTAATCCATTAAAACATGTAGTAATTAATTCCTACCGTATTTTTTTTTTTACGTGTAACATAAAAATAGGCAAACTTTAATTACTACATGAATAAGCACAACTAATCTTTATATTTTTAATAGGTGTGTTACTGATGAAAGCTCATTGATGTGTGACTTCATAACTAGAAAAATCTTTAGAATATTTTCTATCATAAATAAATAGTTGTGTTATAGACTATTCACTCAACTGTCAGTTCCTCAGCAGGAAATAAAAATCCCTAGAAGGCGTAAGAACTTCAACGTCATCTATTACAGCACATCTTCTGGCAAATTCTGCATACTATATTTTACATGCTATCCGCGCCTCCTCTGTTGTTGCTGCTCACTTAGGGATGCTTGTTCTGCCCCAGCTGTATACTATTTTAGTTGTCTGAAATTAACAGCATTACTGCATATCTCACTGAATTGACCATAAATGTTGTAGACGTTATTCCACGCAAGTGGTGAAAACGAATGGTTACACACTGATCTTCTACACTGAACATCGCCACTTTAATTATTGAATGCGCTCTAACGGTAACTATGCGATCTCTATGCGCTATGCGATGCTGCTCTTGGTGTTACGCGTTCACAAGGAGTGCCCATGTTGTTCTATTTACTCCCAGCTCCGAAAAAAAATATTTGGAGAGGAGACTTTAAAATTTGAACTCACCTTGTATTATATTGTACTGTGTTAGGTTTATGGGCTTACATACACCTGGGCGCTGCGCTGCAAAAGTATGTATATTAAGTAAAAAATTAAAAGTTATTTAGTGAATAATACAAAAGAATGGCAATTGTATATTTTTATTGCACTTTAAATTATAAGAACTTTTTTCCTTTAAATATGTTTTAAATGTTATTAGTGTTCCGTACGGAACACTTATAAGATGACTTCGGTGTCTGTCCGTCTGCCCGTCTGTCTGTCATAGTCGATTTTCTCCGAAACTATTTGTCGTAGAAAGTTGAAATTTGGTAATAATATAGGAAATGATAGCCTCATCAGAGCCATGTAGTTTTGAAAGTTAAACTTTGACTTAAGGGGTTAGTTTCGGGGAGTGAAATCGGAAATGAAAAAAAAAATTTTTACTTGGTCATCGAGTGTGGTGTCAAATAAAAGCTTGTGAAGACACGAGTAAAATATATATATATATATATATATATATATATATATATATATATATATATATATATATATATTTATATATATATATATATACGAGGCTGGTTTGAAAAGTCCGTGCAAAAATAAAAACTACTTATATGTTTGGGGTCAACCTTTTTTATTTTTCGACATAGTCTCCTTTTAGGCTTATACACTTCGTCCAACGATGTTCTAGTTTGTTGATCCCTTCCGAATAATAGGATTTGTCCAAGTCTGCAAAATATCCATTAGTGTCTGCAATCACCTCCTCGTTTGAATAAAATCTTTGTCCCGCCAGCCATTTCTTCAAATTGGGAACAAATAGTAGTCCGAGGGAGTCAAGTCTGGAGAATAGGGGGATGTGAAACGAGTTGGAATCCTATTTCCATTAATTTTGCGACCACAACTGCTGAGGTGTGTGCTGGTGCGTTGTCGTGATGGAAAAGGACTTTCTTGTGGGCCAATCGCGGGCGTTTTTCTTGCAGCTCGGTTTTCAAATGGTCCAATAACGATGAATAATATTCACCTGTAATAGTTTTACCCTTTTCCAGATAGTCGATGAGGATTATCCCTTGCGAATCCCAAAAGACAGTCGCCATAACCTTTCCGGCCGAAGGAACGGTCTTCGCCTTTTTTGGTGCAGATTCCCCCTTGATAACCCATTGTTTAGATTGTTGTTTGGTCTCAGGAGTATAGTAATGTATCCATGTTTCATCCACAGTGACGAATCGACGCTTAAAGTCCTCCGGATTCTTCTGGAACAGCTGCAAACCATCCTTGCAACACTTCACACGATTCCGTTTTTGGTCAAGCGTGAGCAATGGCGGCACCCATCTTGCGGATAGCTTTCTCATGTCCAAATGTTTATGCAAAATATTATGTACCCGTTCAGTCGAGATGCCCACAGCACTAGCAATCTCAGGCACCTTAACTCTTCTGTCATCCATCACCATATAATGGATTTGATCAATGATTTCTGGAGTCGTAACCTCCACAGGCCGTCCAGAACGTTCAGCGTCACTTGTGCCCATATGGCCAGTCCGAAAATTTTGAAACCACTTATAAACTGTTCTAATGGAAGGTGCAGAGTCACCATAATGTTTATCAAGCTTCTCTTTAGTCTCCTGAGGCGTTTTGCCTCTCATAAAGTAATGTTTAATCACCACACGAAATTCTTTTTCGTCCATTTCTTGAAAATCACTCGACTTCCTTGATTCACACGAATGCCAAACACAAAGAAATAGACCAATATGGCTGAAACTTGGTGTGCGTTCATTCAAGAGATGCTACTAACTAAACATGACCTCGATACGCGCCGGTGGTGCCATCTCTCGGACTTTGCACGGACTTTTCAAACCAGCCTCGTGTATATATATATATATATATATATATATATATATATATATATATATATATATATATATATATATATATATACATATATAATGTAATGTTTGCGCGCACTTTTCTTTGTATTATTTTAAAAAAATCGCGAAAAATCGCTGTCCACCCGCCTTATCTTGAAAAGTATTTATCCAAAAATTTTGAAAAAATTCTGGAATATTCTCCACGGGGTGTAGATTGAACGAAAATTTTCACGAGTGCATTATCTTTAATAATTTATCTGGTATATAAAAAAAAAGTTTTCAGTAAAGATTGGAAACAAACTCATTTTGGGGTGTGTTTTGTGAAGTCACTGATTTTTTTATACCTTCGTAACACAATTTTTTATTTTAAAAGCAATCAACGTACGGAACACTAATTGCGCAAGTTCAAATTGCACTTAATCGGTTTTTTTATTTGGTTAAATGATCTATTGATGAAAATTATAGCGCCTCCTTATCTGTAGGATAACTTCACAAAAAATAATCCAATGTACGAAAATAAAAATTAATCTTGTAAAATAATGTAGTATTTAAAAATTGTCCAAAAAATTTGGGGTGTTAGTATGTAATTTTCGATCAAAAAATTTATGTTTAATTACTGTAATTGTTGTTATATTAGAAAAATTTTTAAAAAATCTCGAAATTTTGTAGAAAAAGTATTAATATTTAAAAAAAAAGTTACAAGATATATAAAAAATTGACCGAGTAATATTGCAGAGAGTGTCTGAAAACAGGTAGCGGTCCCAATCAGACGCCAGGTCACATTTAATGCTATAACTTTGTAATGGAATGAATTTTCTTATTTTTGAATAATTCTTAGAAGTACAGAGAATAAAAATTCGTAAAAAGAATCGAATTTTTAAAAATTCAAGGTGTATGTAACCACTTAAGCCAGAAAAAATAATAAACAAACCTTAAAAATGGGCGCTATATGCTGGTGATTTATTGAATATACGAGGGGGGATTCTTCTTGTAAGAAACAAGGTAAATAACCTTTTTTCGCGACATAATCTCCATTGAAATCAATACATTCTGTTCAGCGAGGTTCCAATTTTTTTTCTTACCTCAGAAAAAAAAAATTGCACTTTGCATAATACTCTTTTACAGCATAAATTAGCTCTTCATTCGATGGAAATATCTTCCCTCCAAGCCAATTTTTTGAGATTAGGAAGCAAAAAAAAAAGTCACTTTGGATTATTTTGTCATTGTCTTTATTGAATTTAAGTTAGGCTATGCCTCTTACTTACATTTATGATAGATTATATTCCTATACTACTTAACCTAGGTTCTATACAGTAATTAACTTAACTTAGGACATTGGAATTTAAATACATTGGTGGACTAATCTAACTTAACTAGAGCTTAATTCTAAACTAATCTAGAACTTAATTCTAAACTTAATCTAGGTTACAATCTTCATGGGGGTGGGGGAGGGCCATCGTCTTCGTCGGATATGGGGTCAGAAGGTCTTGGATAGTGATGGCGGGCGTTGGCGGGCACGTGGAATGCGCTCCTTATGGTGGCGTTTGGGTGTTGTAGAGCCTTTGCGAAGAACTTGATGTTGGTGGACCTCATGTGTGCCTTGATTGTTGGCACACCGAGGTCTCTATGCAATACTTTGGATTAATGGTGGGGAACTGTTTCGAAGCCCAGCTTGTGAACTTGTACCATTACAACGGCGTTTCACCTTCGCCAATCGATTGTTTTTCGTGGCGTTTTCTCTCTGAGCGCAATGGTGGATCCACGTTTCTTCTACAGTTTCAAAACCATGCCAGAAGTCAGCCGGGTTACACTGCAACTTTTCCAAGCACCATTTTGAAATGTCCTTCCTAGTGGATTTTTGGTTTGGAATCAACAAACTCGTCACCGATCGTGTATTCAGCTTTTTTATTTTGAGAACTTCAAACAGGTAGTCCAGTCACTTTATATAAAAAAAATTCACCAATCTTTTGAAAAAATCCAAGTGAAGATTTTCCTTCAGAATTTTCTTTGCTTCGATATGAGAAATATTGTGTCAAAAGTCCATTGCGAAATCGTGCTGGCAAAAAACGTTATCGACGTCAACGTTCGCAAAAATCAGTTTTTCTCAAATATTTCGTAAACTATTGGTTTTACGTGAATATTGGTAATTTTAAAATATTTTCGTAATCATAATCTGCATAAAAAAGATTTTATACAAAATTTGCATGGGACTAATAGTTCTAGAGATATAAAGCTGAGAAAACGATGCATTCGTTTTCCGCACCACCTTTGAGGTAGAATACAAGGCGCGTCTTTTTTACACGGTGTCCCCTTTAAGCCTAATCTACGGGTTACAGATCATTATAATATTTTATTGATTATGACTGGTCACGATAAAAGCCATATATTATGGAACATGGTAACCTTAGTTTTCTGCATCCACAATTTGAGCCACAACCTTTTGTGCTATTGCAGAAAATAGAATTAAGAAATTCCTCTGGTGCAGGAGGAAGTAGAGTAGAGATGGGCTATAATAAATTTTTATTAGGTGTCCAGCCCCATTGCCGAGGATTTAAGTCTCTTCCGAGCCATGTTTGGACCTGATAATACACTTTAAATAAATGTTGTTGTGCTGCTTCTGCGGTGGTTGAAAGTGACGATAATTGTACATGCTTGTTAAGTGTTGTGCACTTTGCAAAAGTAAAATATCGCTAGTTATTAAGTGAAGTCTCTGTTTTTAGCACTCTGTACATGGGCTAGAATAAATGATATTCCAGACTTTATTAGAGTATCTGGCTAACAGTTTTCTTGTTTAAATACCTTCACTGTTTTACATAAATCTGATCTTTTTTGCAATAATTTTAATATATTTATTTTATCTTTTCGAAATAAGCCCTCGTCATGTCACAACAACTTACAGCGTGCAAAAATAAAATATGATCTTTGCAGTTTGCGTACTTCACAATCGCCCACAGGTTATATTCTTTCTCAGGTTTTAAGAAGTAGATGTTCTGGTATATAAGACTGTGTCCTATTAAAAGTATTAAGAGATCAACATCTTCTCCAACAACAACTGTTGTGTTCTCAATTGATTGCTCCAAAGCTGTTTCGACAATTAAAACATCATCATCATCCTTCACTTGTTTACTTCTAATATTAACAATTTCTAATTTTGTAATTAGTAGAGAAATAAACCGATCTTTATTGAATTTATTAGAAGAATTGCTCTTGATTTCCAGCTCTCGGTGTAGATTCTTCAAAGAGCACTTCGGACCCGAACTGACAGCAGCCCATCGACAAGCCCGAAAACATGTCGAACATGCGAAAAATGGCGTTTCGTTTTATTCTCCGACATGGCCCCAATGTTCCTACATGGCAATGATGAAAGAAGACGAGTCTATAGGAGGCCTGGGGAGCGCTATGCGCAATGCTGTATTACTCAAACAGTCGCCTACGGAGGAAATTCTGTCATGGTGTGGGGAGGCAACTCACTGAATGGTTTTCGTGACTAATGAGACTCGTAGAGGTGGATTAACTGCTCACCGTTACATCGTGAAGATCCTGAAGGAATACGTCATTCCTTACGCTCGGTTTATTGGCGATAGCTTCGTGCTAATGCATTACCGCGAGGCCACATGTTGCTGCAACGGTGCGGCAATACCTGGCGGAAGTGGGAATACCCACATTAGACTGGCTTACGCGGAGTCCTGACAATTCAATAGAGCACATGTGGGCTAAGCTTAAAAGAAGGGTTTAAGCCAGAAATCCAGCCCCTGCATCGCTGTGGGACGTAAAGGTTGGGATAGCGGAAGAGTGAGGAAGAATCCCACAGATAGTGGTGAAAAAGCTGACCCGCTCTATGAAAAAACCGTCTGGAAGTAGTAATAAGGGTTAGGAGGGGTGATACAAAATATTGATTTTGGTTTTTATCAATAAATTTAATTACTAAACTTAAAATTTGTTTAATTTTTCTCTCTTTTACCCCTATTTTCAATCCTTGTTCTCCTTGTTTCCCCTTTCAATCATCTTAATCAGTAAAAAAACATGAGGTATACTAAGGAATTTAGTATTATTAGAAAGGGAATAGAATGGGGTTTCAAATGATACTAAAATCCGTAAAAATATATGAACATTAAATTCTAGGATCCGTCTTAAATGAAGCCAAATACACTCCTGGACAAAATTAACGCAACAATATATTAAATCATACAAATCTCTATAATGAATTAATTTTAATAATTTTTTATGAACATTGGTTACACTAAAAGTTAGAAAAAACTTATTCGGATACTTTAAAAGTGAATTAGCTACCAAATTGCTCTGTAAGATTCGAATTAAAATTATTCTTAAGACCTAATAACCACTGGCGGTTTTCCACGTTCCTTGTCTGCAACATCGAAGTCACCACTTTTGAAACGCCGAAACAATCGTTCACACGTATCTTGCGATGGAGCATGTTCACCATAAGCTTCTCAAAGTAATCGGTATGATTCAACAATAGTTTTCTTCAAATGAAAACAAAAAATTAATGCTGTCTGAGAATGCTCTTTGTTCGGTATACATTTCGACAACACAACACTATGCACACACTTTTCCAATTTATCACTCGTGCGCGTCTGACACTTGTTGATGACACAACAAAATGGCGCAGTGTCAAATCTTTATAGCACAAACTGCAATGGTTCACCATCTGTTGTCTGAAATCCGCATTTCATACTTGTACACCTGGTATGCTGAATTTAAACGCGGTATTACAGATACACATGATGGTTACACCGGAAAATATCAAAAAAATCTACAAAATTGTTTTAGATGACCATAAAGTGAAATCGTATGAAATAGCTGACACCTAAAGATTTCAAAAGAAAGTGTTGGTCATATTTCGCATGAACCTTTGGGCATCAGAAAGCTCTGTTCGAAATGGGTACCGCGTTTGCTCACAGTGGACCAAAAACAACAACCCCCCTTGATGATTCTGAGCGCTGTTTGGACCTGTTTAAGCGCAATAAAAAGGATTTTTTTCATGCGATATGTGACAATGGATGAAACATGGATCCACCACTACACACCGGAATGAAATGAGCAATCAGCTGAGTGGAGAGCAGCCGGTAAAAGCCGCCAGAAGCGACCAAAGACACAACAGTCGGCTGGGAAGGTTTTGGTCTCTGTATTTTGGGATACGCATGGAATAATTTTCATCGACTATACTGATAAAGAAAAAACCATCAATAGCGAATATTATATACAGTTATTGGTGCGTTTGAAGGCAGAAATCGCAAGGAAACGGCCCCAAATGAACAAGAAAAAGGGCTCTTTCATCAAGACAATGCACCGTGTCACAAGTCAATGGTTATGATGACAAAATTGCATCAATTGAAGTTCGAATTGCTTCCTCATCTACCGTATTCTCCAGATTTAGTTCCCAGCGACTATTATCTATTAGCAGACCTCAAAAAAATGCTCGCGGGAATGAGATTTGGCTCCAGTGAAGAAGTTATCGCCGAAACTGAGGCCTATTTTGAAGGTAAAGACAAATCCTTCTACAAGAAAGGTATAGAAATGTTAGAAAAGCGTTGGACTGATTGTATCGCTATTGAAGGAGACTATAGTCGAATTTAGCAAAAAAAAAATGTGTTTTAAGTAGTTAGATCAAAAACGTTTCAGCCTACGTGTCACTCTCGTTGTAAAACAACTTGTTTTACGACAAGAGCCTGATAAGGATGAGCTGTATTAGCTCGATGTGTATTTCTAGTAACTAACTAGATGAAATTAACTACTACGTTATATTTCAAACGTTTATTTATCCTTTCAGACTTTTGCTAATATACAATATTATACCCAGACAGTTGAAATTATGTAATAATAAAAAAAATAAACTGGGACACTAGTAGCAAAATTAATGGTGTAACTGGGACACTAGTAGCGTGTGTTGCCTTCTCTACTTCGGATGACAGCGTTTATGTGCTTAGGCATGCTTCTGATTAAATTTTGGATAAAATCTTGAGGAATTTGCTCCCATTCTGTGATAACTGCATTTTCAAGTTCCCTCAGGTTTCTAGGTGCAGGTATATGACGTTTCACATTTTTCTTAAGGTGATCCCAAACATGTTCTATCCAATTCAGATCCGGGCTTTTTGGTGGCCATTACATAATTGGTATATCAACTTGATTAAGATAATCGAGTACCTCCCTAGCCACGTGAGGTCGAGCGTTGTCTTGCATAAACAGGAAACTGGGCTTCACAAAATGACCGAAAGGCATCACATGTTCTATTACAATATTCTCAAGATAGTAGTCAGCATTCATGGATCTCGTACGGACAGGAACTAACTCTGTGCGAGCATCAAAGCAGATGCCACCCCAGAATATACCACACCCACTGCCGAATGGAATCCTTGCAGAGATATTGCAAGGAGCAAACCTCTCTCCTGGTCTTCGCCATACTCGCTCACGACCATCTGGATGTTTTAGACTAACCCTAGTTTCATCTGTGAAGAAAACTTGTTTTCCAATCATCTACAGACCAGTTTTCGTGATTTCGAGCAAAACGTAACCTGGCAACTCTGTTCTCTCTAGTAAGCAAGGGCGCAGTGGCTGGTCTCCTACTGTTTAATCCAGCTTCATTTAACCGTCTTTTAACTGAAATTTCTTCAACGAAAATTAATTTTAGACATTTTGCAGCCATGCTTGTTTTGACATTTTTTTTTTCTAAAATTTCATCAAAAAATGAAAATACGACTAGCTCCGAATTGAGATACCACAAATAATTTTAGACAGTGCCTTGTCTGCAAGTTCTTTATCAATTTGTTATATTTCACAAACGATTTTAACAATTGTAGGTCTTGGTTGGGGGCGCTGAAACAGGCTTTTACTTAAATATTGATTATGTCTGCGATTCCTTTTTGTTCTAAATCGATTAATGAAAATTGATCCCTGAAAAGATATATTTTGAGAGAACAAATGGCTTTTGCCATCCATCTGGCGTGATGAATTGCACCAGGTACTCTAAAAAAATATCTTTTGGAGGAGTACATCCTAAAAAAATTTTAAAAAGTTGGATAAACTCTTTATAATCATCTCTTGGCTGTTGTGACATTGCGAACAGCTTCGAGTACGTTTCTTCTTATTATAGAACTAGTGACAGTCCTGTTTTTTAAAGCATATTGTCTTATAAAACGTTTATCTAGGTCGCTAGTGCATCCTTTTCTCCCTTGCCCTAGCCTTCTAGAATAAGTTCCTACTTCATTCAAGCGTCTTATCATACGACTTATTGTGGAACGATGTTTGCCTAACAAATTGGCAACATAACTCTGATAATATCCCTCGTCCAATAAACCTGCGGTTCGCACTACCTCGTGTTTAGTTAAATTCCTTGTTCGATTCATTTTTCTATTTCTTCGGGGTCAAAAATAAAACAGTCTACCACAAAAACGTATTACTTTGAAAAAGGGAACAATTTATAAGCTTACTTTTAAAGAAAATCTATATCACATTATTACAGAAAATTGTTTATCTTCTAAAAATCCTTTAAAACTGTAAATCTAAACGAATTGTTTTGATTTCGGTCATGAATAACGAAACAAAATATGCATAGCCTACTATTCAAATACTCGATAAACTTTAAAACTGACATAAGAAAAGATAAATTAGTTTTCAGATTGTTGCGTTAATTTTGTCCAGGAGTGTAGTTTGAGTTGATTTTTCTGCTCATCAGAATCATAATTATTGAGAAGATAATGAATATCTCTCTAACACAACCGAAATTTTTGCCATATGGCACGATGAAGAAGAAATCCCCCGTCGATAACATATGCAATGTTATCAATATTTAATTCAGAAGCAATAGTTTCAAAGTGATGGAAAAGAGATGACTTCTTTGTCTTTCGCATATTTCCGTTTTCACAAAGAGCCAAATTTTCCGAACTTATCAATTCACCCACATAGAACATATTCTGAAGTGATCCTCGACTTCACTGGTTTATTTATATTCGCGTAATTTCTTTTAAAGGCTAAAAGAAACCTTGGTAGAAGCCATAATTACAAAAAATACTCGTAATGTATACACGCAGCTAGTATTTCATTACACCATTACTAATAACACCTATATAGTATATAAATAACTATTATGCACATACTAAAAAATCAATTTCTTGCCGATAATATACCACCAACGTTAAATTTCTTAACCCGAACTCGGTGAAAGATTTAGTTAACTTAACCGTAAGGCTTAAATTCGCTTACACTCTTCACAGACCATATGCCTATATTATCGATTAGTGAAGGCTTCGCTAATCTTCGGCTAATATCGATTAAGTATTGGTTTCGATTGATTGTGAGTGTTTGGCATTAGTGACGGTGAATTCTTTGACTGTGTTCTTAAAAGTGAATTTTTCGCTTCTTCTTCATAATAAAGGACGCATTAAGCTGTGTGTCCACCAGCAAGTCACTTGCGGAAGAACTTCTGCAAGTATTTGCTGAAGTGTTTCCACTCAAACCGAAACTTGCGGAAGCCTGCTTCCAGAAGTAGTTTGTAGAAGTTATTACGACGAACTTGCTGCAAGAAATTGCAGACGTGTTTCCACACGATGTGAGTACAGCTTGCAGTAGAGTTTGCTTTTTTTACGAATGACAGTAAAAAAATGTCTTGTGGCAAAATAAGATTGGCAGCTGCCATCGCAGCATATTTAATTAAAAAGAAACAACAAATTAAAAAAAAAAAGAAACAAAAAGAAGTGTTTGGGTGAGAAATTGGGTGCTGCGGCGCGTAGATTTAAGTTTCCAAAATACGTTACTTGAAGAATTGCGGACAGAAGATTCCATGCAGCTGAAAAATTTCCTGAGAATGTCTAATGATGATTTTGAATACATTTTATCTTTAATTCAAACAAGTATTCAAAAGCAGGATACTAAAATGAGATTGGCTATACCTCCCACAGACCGCCTTTTAGTTACTCTTTGATTTTTGGCAACAGGTGAGAAAAAAACAAGAAAAATATTTTTTAAATCATTTTATTCCTAAAAAACAAGAAAAATATTTTTAATTCATTTTATTTTCATAAGTATTTCAAATGAAATGCAAATTATGAGTATGTTTATTTTGTAGGCGATTCCTTTCATTCGCTTATGTATCTGTTTCGAATCCCTGTATGTACGATCGCAAGGATTGTGTTGGAATGTTGCGAGGCTCTGTACCAATGTCTGAAATTAAAATATTTGAAGGTAAATATTAAAATAATTTATATAAAAAATATTTTCCAAAAATACCTTGTGCGTTGTCCGAACATATAAATAATTGCGTAGATGTACTGCAAGGCAGTATTATTGATGATTGAGTGGAGCTTTCAAGCCCAGTTGTATCTGAACTAAGTAGTTGCGTGTCCGAGTTGGCTTCATCGTCTTCGTCCGTCACTTTTAGAATAGCCTGCTGAATTAATCTTTTAAGTTTATGCTTGCTCCCAGCTTTTCTCAAACCTCGAATTTGGTATTCATCAGACGGTTTTTGCATTATTTGCAGAGCATTTTTCCAGTACAACGTCATGTTCGTCTTTTCCGAATTGGTTTTTTTTGGTCGTTTCCGTGGTACTGATTGGACTTTTTCGGACTGATCGGTGATATTTGCATCGTTGTCCAATGTAATTGAAAGCTCCTAAAAAGAAATTAAGAACACAAAAGAATTTATTAAGAATTAAACCGCTTTTTTTTTTAGGTTCCATCAACGGAAGAAGATTGGTTTCAATATTCCAACGGATTTCACAACAAATGGAATTTTCCCAATTGCCTAGCTGCTATGGACGGGAAACATGTGGTGATACAGGCACCAAAGAAAGAAGGCAGTGTTTATTTCAATTATAAAGGCACACATAGCATTGTACTGTTGGCGTTGATTGGACCTAATTATGAGATAATTTACTTTGATGTGGGGTGTAATGGTAGAATTTCGGACGGGGAGTATATAACAATTGTGAATTATCGAAATGCCTTGAACAAAATACATTGCATTTGCCATCTCCACGGTCACTTCCTGGTAGAACTATTCCAACTTTATACGTTATTGTTGCAGATGACGCATTTGCTCTTAAGAAGTATATTATAAAGCCATTCCCTTTCAAGAGCCAGCCAGTGCAAAATCGTGTTTTCAATTATCGGGTTTCTAGGGCCAGAAATGTGGTTGAAAATTTTTTTGGACAAATTGCAGCTCGTTTTCGAATTTTACATAAGCCCATTCTTTTAAGTCCAGAAAAAAAAAACAAGAAAAATTGTTAAGTCGCAATTCTCAATATGCGTCGTCTATGACATCTGATTCTCCTGTATCCGATAATCAAGGAGAGTGCCGTACAGAAGGGATACCAGAAAGAAACATGTTACCACTTGAACCAGATAATTCACGCAGTCAAACACAAGAACCGAAAAATGTTCGTGACGAATTTGCTGAATATTTTATTTCACCAGAAGGAGAAGTGGAGTGGCAATATAGGCATATATAATAAGTATGTACAAGTGAATATATAACACGAGGCTGGTTTGAAAAGTCCGTGCAAAAATAAAAACTACTTATGTGTTTGGGGTAAACCTATTTTATTTTTCGACATAGTCTCCTTTTAGGCTTATTCACTTCGTCCAACGATGTTCTAGTTTGTTGATCCCTTCCGAATAATAGGATTTGTCCAAGTCTGCAAAAAATATCCATTAGTGTCTGCAATCACCTCCTCGTTTGAATAAAATCTTTGTCCCGACAGCCATTTCTTCAAATTGGG
>JAHKBH010003707.1:0-5000 GCA_019049505.1 Pachyrhynchus sulphureomaculatus
ATGTCCAATTTTCTTGTTCTCGGGCCATTCTAATCGTTTACGTTTATTCACTTGCCTAAGAAGTGGTTTCCTCACTGCAACTTTCCCGTGTAGTCCACCTTCTGCTAACCTGTTCTTCACGGTTGTCACGCCGATTGGGGATGGGCCGCTCTAGGTTTACTTGAGCCGTGATTTCTGGTGCGGTTAGGCGGCGATTACATCTGCTGGACATTGTTATAGCTCTGTCTTCAGCGGGAGTCATTTTTCGAAGCCTTCCTGAACGTTTTTGGTTGGGAATTCCATGTCCCGCAGAAATTTTTTTTACGATGTAGTCCACCGTTCTCCTTGTCATCCGCATATCACTCGCGATTTGTCAACTCGACTGACCATTTTGATGTCTCGTAATTATCAGAGCCTGATTTTCAACGGAAACTTCTTGCTTATTTGACATTTTTAACAAAACAAATGAGCCTGTATCAATGACAAAGTACTGTTTGCGAATGGTTCATTTCCAAAAGGGCAATGGTATTTATAGCATAGTTTTTATCATAAAATATCACTAGGAATTCCCATAATCTCTAGAAACTTGAAATGAGTTCTTACTTCAACTGTAATTCTCAGAAATCGCCTCAAAACGATTATCATGCAGAACTTGGAAATTTGTTCTAATTGGTTTTTAATTTGTGATTTCACGAAAAAGGCTTGTCGAAACAATTTTATGATGGTATTATATATATATATATATATATATATATATATATATATATATATATTTATATATATATATATATATATATATATATATATATATATATATTGATATATATATATATATATATATATATATATATATATATATATATATATATATATATATTGATATATATGTGAATATATATATATATATATATATATATATATATATATATATATATATATATATATATTTATATTTATATATATATATATATATATATATATATATATATATATATATATATATATATATATGTATATATACATATATATATATATAATATATATATATATAATATATATATATATACATATATATATATATATATATACATATATATATATATATAATATATATATATATATATATATATATATATATATATATTTATATATATATATATATATATATATATATATATATATATATATATATATATATATATATATATTAATATATATATATATATATATATATATATATATATATATATATATATATATATATATATATATATATATATATATATATATATATATATATATATATATATATATATATATATATATATATATATATATATATATATATATATATATATATATATATATACATATATAAATATATATATATATATATATATATATATATATATATATATATATATATATGTATATTTATATATATATATATATATATATATATATATATATATGTATATTTATTATATATATATATATATATATATATATATATATATATATATGTATATTTATATATATATATATATATATATATATATATATATATATATATATATATATATATATATATATGTATATATATGTATATTTATATGTATATATATATATATATATATATATATATATATATATATATATATATATATATATATATATATATATATATATATATATATATATATATATATATTTATATATATATATATATATATATATATATATATATATATATATATATATATATATATATATATATATATATATATATATATATATATATATAAATATATAAATATATATATATATATATATATATATATTTATATATATATATATTTATATATATATATATATTTATATAAATAAATACAAAAATACACACACACACACACATACATTAAAATGTAAGACCTTTCCTATGCTTGGAATTTACGGGATAATCTAGGTATAATTGTAAAAAATACATAGGATGTTTATTAAAACGTCTGTTTGAGCAGCTGAGACACATAGTTTATCCATCCTTTTTCGAATCTGTGTTTAATTGTTTATGAGGCCAAAAAATTTAATTTTTAATTTTTTTTGCTAATCAGCATATTTATCTCTACTACCCATCATTTTGGATAGTTCATCCATTGGCGTCTTACATTTAATAATCTGAAGTAATCTAAGAGTATTTCTATTTTTTATTAGCACAGAATATAGTTTATGCAGAGCAAAAAGCACACACAAAACATTCGCACAGAGAGAGAAATATAAGAAGAAATAGAAAACAATAATCTGATATGTTTAAAATTCACAGGATTACTTTCAATTATTTAATACAAAACATCATATATTAGCAAAAATTTCAAATCTTTCCTATGTTACAAAGTTAAAAAGTGATAGATAAAAAAAATATAATAATAAAAAAAAGTAATTATTCTTCTGTTAGGTATCCGGATAATTATGACTTTTGGACCTATGCTGACAGCATGGATATTTTCCCAATGGGCTGGTGTGAAAAATATGGCCATATATTGCGTCCTCCACCTGAATACACTGAAGAAACCTTCAATTGGGTACAGTATTTAAGGTTACTAAAAGTACTGCTGCACCCAAACATTTGTTTGCTAATAGAGCTGGACAGGTAAGAATCTTTGTTTTGCAACACTAGATAGGTTTTCAAAACATTACAGTTTTATTCATGCCATAAAATGCAAATTGAAAGACCTGCTAAAAATGTCAAGGGTAAAAAGAATTTGGGACTATTTTGCTTTATTATAGGTTAACAGTAACCCTTATTCATCAATTTTCTTTTTTATCTTCAGACCTAAATTTCAGATTATAATTTTCTATTAAAAAGCTATTACTTTTAAGTTTTTACGAACGACCACTAGATGGCGCTATTGAGATGTTACATTACCATTGTTGTAAAATTTGAGATTTGTTATCGTTTTAAAACAGTGGCAGCTCAGGAATTGGCCAAGTAGGTTGTTTACAGTCACCGTTAAAAAAACGGTTTTGTGAACCAATGGAAATCTCACGTGAAGGTTTTCATTGGATGATTTTTTACGATTTTAGTAAAGGCCTAACTCAACAACAATGCCAAGAAAAATTTTTTTCTTTCATTGTTTTTGTAAAAACTTACAAGGTAGCCCTCGTAAGTAATTGTTATATCAATATTAGAAATAGTGGTAATCTCTTCTGTAAGACTACTCTTTTTTTCAATAAAATTACTTTGTTAATTGACACTAAATATATTTTTGTAAATGTTTACAACTGCGTTATGGCGATTTCGTAGTACAACTACATTTTCAAACGCTTAACTAAGACTAAAACAAATTTTTTCGTATTTATGTTTATATAATGAACACATATGGGTATATTAGGTACTATAAAAGTTGGTAAAGGACTGAATATGCTACGTCTAATTGTCTATTCAGGAAATTTATATTATGGTTCTTTGAATGTCTGTAAATTTCTATAGATTCTAAGAAATTGAGTTTTGACCCTTTAAGTGCCGTATGGAGTATTTGTAAACAATTAATATTGGCCTGTGGCCTGTTTCTAAAAAATGCTTAGCAAAGTGTGATTTTTCATTTTTTAGCCTAATAAGAAGCATTATGTTCTGCGAATCTTGTTTTGAAATTCCGTCCCGTTTGGCCTACGTAACAGCTATTGCGCTCTTGACAGTTAAGTTTATAAACTCCTGATTTATTGTGTTTATTAGTTTTATCTTTAGCGTTGAGAAATATATTGTATAATTTTTAAGCGGGTTTTAAAGCTATTCTTGTAGAGGTATGAATGTTTTCTTTTACGGGGTGAGGGTCTGAAAGTGATTTGCTTTTATTTACGGCTTATTAAGGTATAAATTATTTTAGGTTGGAAGCCGTTACTGAAGGCTATATTTTTGATTGTGTCTGGTTCTTTTTTTAAATTATTTTTACTAAGAGGGATATTAAAGGCTCTATGGATCATAGATCTGTAAGCTGACAGTTTATGGGAGTTAGGGTGTATTGAGTCAGCTGGGATGGCGACATCTGAAAAGGTTGGTTTACGGAGAATATCGAATTCTAATGTGAATTCTTTGAAATTGTAACATCTAAGACAATTATTTTATTATCTGTTTCCTTTTCCAATGGGAATTTTATGTTGGGTTGTATATTATTTAGATAATTTAAAGTAGAATTTAGTTCAGTGTCATTTCCATGGAAACATACTAAGATGTCGTCCACATATCTAAACCAAAAGAGAATATTTTTTTGCGTGTTGAGTTTTTAGAAAATTATTTTCCAGTTCTGACATAAAAATTTCTAGCAAAGGACTAAGTGGAGAGCCCATTTCAAGACCATCTCTTTGTTTGAAAAATTGATTATTGAACTGAAAATAATTTCCGGTTATACAAAATTCGATTAGTTTCAATATATCTTGTTGTATTGATGATCTTTATTTGGGATATTGGAGAACATATTTGTTACATCGAATGAAATCACAAGGGCATTATTTGGGATGGAGATATTTTTAAGTTTATTTGTGAGATTAGTAGAATTTTTTGTGTTGTATTTTGGTTTGAATTGTGTTATTTCTCTAAAGGTAGTGTTGATATGTGTTGCTAGATTTTTTAAGGGGGTGTTGCTGTACGATATTACTAGTCTTATTGACGAATTTTCTTTATGTATTTTTATCAGGCCGTGAAGCTTTGGTGATGTAGGATTTTGGTTTATTATTTTAAACTTTTCTCTTTCATCCCCACAATGCTCAGGGTTTCATTTAACGGGGTCTTGAGTTGTTTTTGAATTTTATCAGTTGGATTTTTTTAGTTTTATTAGATTTTCTTTTTCCAAAAAATCATTTACTTTTTGAATGTACTGGTTTTTATCAAGAGCTATAATGCCTTTGTTATTATTAGGTTTTTTCTTTTATTTTAGACTCGCTCAGAAATTATTCAATATATTTTTCAGTGCCAAAGATAAAATTAATAAACATAATAAATCAGGAGTTTATAAACTTAATTGTCAAGA
>JAHKBH010003708.1:0-15055 GCA_019049505.1 Pachyrhynchus sulphureomaculatus
CGAAAAGTATGAAATTGAAATATGGCATAAAAATTTCAAGTAATAGCCCTAAATTCAAAATTTTAAAATTTACCGTTGTTCAAATTGAAAATAAAACTATATTAACAAATTGACTGCTCCAATCGGTTATGAACAACATACTCCAGCTATAATATGCCTCGTTCCCAGTTATGGAACTTCAATAACGCATCCAATTGCAACATCCATAGAAATTGTCCATTCGCGCGAGAAATCAATTTTAAATTTAAATAAAGGTTAATCAATAAAAGTCGTTTATATTATTATTGTAGAATTTTAATACGAATATTACATTTTTTTTAAAAGTATCTTTAATATTTAACAAAATTTACTATTTTGCAAACACCGCCAAAATTTTATAAAAAATCTAAAAATTCCGGGGAATTTCAACAGGATATATCTTCTTTATTGTTCAACTTTAATGTAGGCTATATTTACCGAAGTAATCTATTCCAAGTGAATACTATAACATGATAACAATAAATGTTCCATCATAAAGACTTCAAAGTCAATTATTACCAAAACAACTCAAACTTTTTAGAGGATTTCTAAAGTGAGTTTGCAAATTACCATGCAAGGACTCATTGCAACGAACCCTCAAATTTTACATATTGAAGTACAGAGTAGTAAGTAGTCAAGTATTTATTTTACAAAGATAAATTTCATAAAGATTTGTTTTGTGTGGAAAAATGATACTTCACACATGTTTTCAATAAAACTTCCAATTCAATGTAACCAAATATATTACTTTAAACAATTTATAAGCTAACATGCTCTCTATTCAAGGCAAACGATAAAAAAAATGGACGTATTTATTCAGAATTTAAATTTGCATTTATTTATTAATTGATGAGAATAAAATTGAAACAAAATAACCAATTGTTGGCCTTTGTAAGAATGTCTCTATATACACTATATACTAGACTGGCCACGTTTTAATGCCTCTTAATTTGAAATGCCATAATTTCTAATGAAAAGGCTCCCCTTTTTTGATTTTTTGTTTTTTAATTTGACATTATCCTCCCTTCATAACCCAAAACTCGGTTTCCTTAAAATATTTCAGGCTTTTATTAATGAGAGAATTAAGAACTAATAATAAATACTTTTAAATGCATACTAAGGGATGCACCAGGTTATAAAATTAATAATATCACAGGGTATCCGTCGTTCCCACCCAAATATTAACTTGTAGACAATAATTGGTTAAAACACTTTTAACCATATTAACTTCCTGAAAACTATTTCCGGCTGATAATGGTTTATGAAAAAGAAGATAACTAATATAGCTCTTCTTTAAGCTTATATTCTACAACATGAAACATAAATAAGCTAACATTACCCTGCCTTGTGATGCGTAGTTAAGTACTTTTATAAAAGTGCGCCAAAATTTTTTGTAATATTCTACAGCATTCTTCTTGGTGTAATCTATTATGAAGGCATTCTTCTTTGCTAAGTAAACAGGTTTTAATTAAATCGTCCACTTCCTCTATTAACTTCAACATTTTTTTTTTTCCTCATCCCAAGAATAGTACTATTAGCTGCTTCCCAAAGTGCCAGTGCATTAATAAAAAATAGGTTTTTTCATTTCGTTAAGGAAAGTTCTTAATATAGCTCGACAGTAGGAATTAACGAGGCAGTTTTGTATCGCTATCGAATCTCATGATTTTGTCGATTGTAAAATTTTACAGCTGCCATTAATTACCCTGTAATCAAAAAAGATCGTATTAACTCTCTAAATTATCTGCAATTCAGAACAAAATTCGTAGACTTAGTTTTAATAAAAAAAAGTTAATGCTTAGACTGTTAAAAACAAAAAGATTGTAATTTTTTTTTAGTATTTGTTTAGCTTTTACTATATTATAAATTTTGCTTCATTTTACTATTTCATGTATGATTTTTTATTACCCTTTATTTTTATTACAAATCAAGTTGGGAAATAATGGCATAGGCCCCCCCCCCCCCCCCCCAAGGCCATCAGTTTCGAGTAACCAGTATAGGGGAGTATAAGGAATATGCCCTCTGTCTTTATTTAAACTACTTTTACATTTTATAATTTTCATACTTTTGTGTGCGTTTAACAATCTCCTAATCAATACATTTTTTTATTAATCTTATATTATCTAATATTACAATATGATCAGCTCAAGGGCATGTTCGGCAATGGTAGACTTTTCTGCTCTACTGTATTATAAGTGTGCTAAATGTTCTTTAAATCGTGTTTTAATTGACCTTTTAGTTTGCCCAACATACTTTTTTGTCACAATCATTACAACTAATTTCCTAATTTGTTTCCATTTTTGCTCACAATTATGAATCTTATCTTTGCTTTTCTAAGATATTCCTCAGATTGTCTGATGACTTATAGACTAAGGTGAGGCCTACCTTATTAAATACCTTATTGAGTCCCTTGCTATATAATTCGAATTATATGGTATGGAGACATACTTGGTGTTATTTTCTTCGCGTGTAAAAATAGGTGGAAATTCTGAATATTAAACCTAAACTTATTACACTCTATTATTAAAGCTTATGTTTACTAAGTCATCGTCATAACCATTTAACTCTATTATATATTATATATTATAAGCAGCTTGTGTTAAATCCCACTAGATTTGTTAGGTTGTTAAGCCCAAAGCCAGTTTAATAGATGTGTTATCATGATCTCAAACGACAAATTATTATATGGACAAGTCCGCCACCATGATTTGCAACAAGCTTCGAATCATCAATTAATTTATTGCTCATTAGATATTGAAGTACCCGACGTAAAGCCAAAATTTGTCTAATTTTCGTGATTTTAAAAATTTTAATAAAACAAATTTTGATACTGACTTATATAACTTAAATTGGGGAACAATCTTTGGATGATAAAGTTTGTACATTTACAAGTCTTGTACTGGGTCTTTTCGATACACATGCTCCGAGGCGCACAGTTCGAGTGACTAAGCCTAGAGCACTATGGTTTACTGATGTTTTGCAGATTATGAAAAAAAGGCACAGAAATATGCTGTTCTCGAAGTTTAAAAAAACTATGAGAGTTCAGGTCTGGGAAGCATACAAAAAGGGCGAGAAATATGTTCATACAAGCAGTTTCGTAGCGAGAAGAGAGCTTATTTGGATTTTGCCAGTGGAATCAAAATTGCAAGTCTATGTGGCAAACACTTCATATGAATGTCTATAACAAGAAGAATCATTTTACAACTCCTTCGCATCTGCAGGATCCCGACGAAATTAATCATTTTTCGTTATTCTGTATTACAGATTTGCCCTGATGTTAATCCGGATATGATTCTGATAACAAGGTTACTGATAGTGTGTTTGAGGTCTCATTGGTTAGCGACGGTGACGTCATTTCTGCCATCTCTGATACAGGGTCGAATGCTTCTGGAGCTGATCAACTTACGTTACAGATGTTAACACTTTGTTGCCCTCTCATCGCGCCATATCTTACTCATATTTTCAATGTATCTATATTAAAGAGTAAGTTTCCGTCCGACTGGGAAGTTGGCCTTGGTATTGCGTTTGCCCAAGGTGTCAAGCCCTAAGGATTACTCTGAACTGCGTCCGATTAGCCTTTTGAGTATTCTGTCTAAGATTTTGGAAAAAATAATTTTTAAACAGATTTTAACTATTTTAATAATAATAACTTATTCTTTGAAGATCAGTCGGGGTTTCGCAAGGGTTATGGCACTGCAAACAGCCTTGCTAAGCATTTTAGATGATTACAGCAAGGCATTTGACACCCTGGATCCCCACTTGCTGTGTGCCAAACTTCATTATTATGGTTTTAAAGAACAAACATTAAATTTATTAAAGGACTACTTGGCGAATAGATCACAGAGTGTGCTGATTAATCGCCGAGTGTCACAAAAATTTGGCTTTGCATAGAGGCGTCCCTCAGGGGGTCGATTTTGGGACCATTGTTGTTTGTCATTTATACAATGGATATGCATTGTTATGTTAACAATTGTAGACTAATACAATATGCAGATGACAGTCAAATTTTAAGCAGCTTTAATAGGCTTAACGCGTTACAGGCGGAACAGGAAACTGTTTAAATTCGATCTTCACCTACTCTAATAACAATGGTTTGAGGATAAATTCTAGAAAGTCGGCAGTACTGTATTTTGGAACAAACAGGTTATAGCATATATTTCATTATGTAGGAATATAAGAAGTGACGATAATAGTAAATCAAGTCGGAAAAAAGTTTGCCGCTAGCGCGTTCTCTTGCAATACACATCCTAAGCCATTAAATATGGAACAATACCATATAGCAAAGAATATAACATATATAAAATGCAATGTCTCTCTGTCTGTCTGTCTGTCCGTTAGTGCGCTTATGACTTGAGAACCACTTGTTCGATTTACATGTTTTTTTTTTTTTTAATTTTCACATTTGTTCTCTGACCAGGTTACCTCTGTCTGTCTTTCTGTTCGTTGGTGTGCTTATCACTCGAGAACCACTTATCCGCATTTTACGTGCTTTATTTTTTTTTAAACATACATTTGTTTCCTGGCCAGGTTATAGGATATATTTTAAGTTAGGTAACATAAGGAATAAGCAGTGACGATAATAGTGAATCAAATCGGAAAAAAGTTTGCTGCTAGCGAGTTCTTTTGCAATGCACTGCCTAAATCATTAAATATGGAACAATATCATCTCTCAAAGAATATAATATATAAAATGTAACGTCTCTCTGTCTGTCTGTCCGTTAGTGCGCTTATCACTCGAGAACCACTTATCCGATTTACGTGTTTTTTTTTTTTTAAATTCATACATATGTTTCTCTGGTCAGGTTATATAATAATAATAATAATAAATAATAATAATAACCCCTCAGGGGCTAGGGAAATCCCAGGATTCTCCTAGTACGGGCATTGACGATCCCGAGGTACCTGAGTCATGTTGTGCTGTCTTGTGTTGTCCAGATTATGTGTAATAAAAACGCAATCTTAAGGTGTTTACCGTGCCGAGAAGATGAATGGCTCAGCGTTTATGAGTCGCGAACGGTTCCCCCGGATACCGGGCGCCCTCCGGGAGTAAGTAGCCTTGCTGTGGCATCCAGGCTCTGCCGCAGTCGACCTTTCTTTCCTAGGATACTCGTGGGAATACTATGTTAAAGAATAATAATTATAATAATGAAAATGGAAGGGTGTTGCGGAGGCGGACCCCTGTCGTACAAACAGCTATAGCAACACCACAACAACAACAACTACAGACGAACCAAACAACCGCCTCAGTCGAAACTACTCCCGATAGTTTTACCAGATCCGACATTGTAGGTGATGGAAATTGCCTTTTCCGTGCAGTTAGCTTACCACTTATATGGCCACCAGAACCATCATGAGAAACTCCGAGAGGTTGCTCTAAGATATTTACAACAAAACTGGTCGGAACTTCACACATTTTCATTAATTGAAGTCGACGATATAAAAGACTTCAATAACTATTATAATTATATGCGGAAAAATGGCACCTATGGAACGAGCCTAGAGATACTTGCCCTCTCGGAAACACAAAATAGCAACTTTCATATCTTCTCAAAACAACGAAGAACAAGACATACAAAAATAACTTTTACGGACAGACCAACAATAATAAGCACGGGAAAAAAAAATACAACAAAACCATTTACCTTCTACTAACAGGCAACCCAATGTCGGGACACTTTGAGCTTCTGACACCACAAAACATTGAAAACATTCCAGAGAACAACAGACCAATAAAAGAAGCATCGGGCGAGCGACGTAACGGTCGAGGACGTCGCGGGAAATGGCAGCTCGACCAAAACGATGAAGACCAGGCAACCGAAAATGGACCTGCCAAAAGTGTTGTGTCGGCGACTAAGCCGACACACCACCAAGGCGGGAAAATCACAGCAGCGCATGAGTTGCACCACAGAATCAACGAACACGCCATGCGTTTTGCTGTAATAAAAACACAAAACCTGACAAAGAAATCACTGAGAAGAGAATCACTCGCCGCTTGGACCCACCAACATCAATCCCAAGCACAACCGACGTAGATACGGGACAAACACAACCACCAAAGCCAGGCCAGGGCCCGTATGTTTTGCAAGGACAACATGCAAACTACCAAGGCTGGAAAACCAAGACAGCGGTTTAAAGTGGACGGATGAGATGAATAGGACGGTGATGCGCTGTTACTACACCGCCACCAAACTCGAAACAATAACATCGGGCTACAGACAGCAACTGCACAGACTTTTCTTGACCGAATATCCACATCTGCAATACTTGTTTCAGAACAGAGAGTAATAGACCAAAAAAGAGTTATTACCAAGAACAATCGTCTCACACAACCTCTCGAATTGCAAACCATCAAGGACACAGTGGCTGTTGAACTGAACACAGACCAACCAAACAATAGAAACAATAAAGCAGATTCCGAACCAGCCTCACACACACAACCACCCAGTCCCATCGAACACAACAATACCCACCACCCAGGAGGAGCATAACGCAAAATAATATTGCGAGTACCGCGCAACACCATATCACAGACAACAACATGAATCACTCGCCACCCTCAACGACATCCACACAACATCACCCCGAATCACCTCTCATACAAACACTTAAAGCAAAAATGGAGTCACATCTATGCTCGATGGTCAGGCACCGACCCCACAACAAGAAATCCCATCCCTCGTTTAATCTTCAGACAGAGCACGCAACCAATCCTCAACACACTAAACAAGCACATAATACCTCAGTATATAACAGACTTAAGCACAATCGAAGACATTCACACAATAATATACGCAGCAGCAATCACCACTCTAACACAAAATAATCAAAAACTCCCTCAACGACAAGGAAACCCCAACAGGACAAAACCAAAATTCAAATGGCAAATAAGAATAGAAAACAAAATCAACAACATCAGGAGAGATCTAGGACATCTTACCCAGTTTATAAGCGGGAACGCGTCCAAACGTGTCACACAGGGGGCAAACAAGATCAAATCTAAGTCACTCCCAACAGAACACTGCCAGAAATCCTCGATACTTTGAAACAAAAACTATCTGTATATGCCGCAAGACTCCGTAGATACAAAGAATCAAATGAGAGGAAAGACACCAACAACCTCTTCCGAAGAAGCGAAAAACAGTTCTACTACAACCGGAAAAAACTATGTACAACAAACAGATAGCAGTGACTGAACCACCAAACAAACAAGAACTCACAGATTATTGGAAAAGTATCTGGTCAGAACCCAAACTACACAATATAACACCCCCTGGATCAAAGCCGAAGAAGACAAACATAAACATGTGACAGAACAAGAAAAAACCACATTTAATACACAAGAAATTACAGAAACTATCAAACACACACACAACTGGAAATGTCCTGGAATAGACAATATACAAAACTTCTGGTACAAACAGTTTACCACCACACACGAAGCACTCACACACCAAATCAACAAAGCCATTCTACAACCACACACATTTCCCACTTTCCTCACACAAGGAATAACATACGTTAAACCCAAAAGCTCAGACACCACAAACCCGTCAAACTACCGACCTATCACCTGTCTTCCAACTCCTATACAAGATCATCACAGCCACAATTTCGAAGAAAATAGAACAACACCTAACAGACAACAATATCCTCACAGAAGAGCAGAAGGGATGCAGGAAAAATAGTCGAGGATGCAAAGAGCAGCTGATTATAGATAGCGTGATTATGGGACAAACCAGAAAAGAACACAGAAACCTTCACATCGGTTACATAGACTATAAAAAAAAGCCTTCGACTCCATACCTCACAGCTGGTTAATCAGGGCCCTAGAAATCTATAAAATCAACCAACACCTCAGGCAGTTTCTCGCGCAAATTATGAAAACATGGAAAACCAAAATACGCCTAGAAACACAAACCGAACGGATCCAAACAGAAGAGCTGTACATCAGACGGGGTATATTTCAGGGAGACTCGCTCAGTGCTCTATGGTTTTGCCTCTGTCTCAATCCACTCTCAAATATACTAAACAGAACAGAGCATGGCTTCAATATCAGACACCAAAAAGTGAATCAACATAAAAATAAACCACCTCCTATATATGGACGACATAAAACTCTACGCTGCCACACAAACACAGCTGAAAGAACTCCTCAAATCATAGAAATAATTCACCTTAGATGTCAATATGGAATTTGGTATAAGTAAATGCAAAGTGCTCCACATCAACAAAGGCCAATGGAAGTGCCACCATGAGACAGAACAACCATCAACAATGAAACGCTCGATAACATGTTCGATAAAGAAACATACAAATATCTAGGCTTCCAACAAAGCACCAAACTCAACCACACTCACATCAAAACAGAGCTCAGAACCGAATTCAAAAACAGACTGACGAAACTTTTGCAAACAAAACTCAACTCTAAGAATCTCACTAAAGCCATCAACACGTTCGTTATACCTATACTCACATATTCATTTGGTATCATCAAATGGTCACAAACAGACATAGAAAATATTCACATCCTTATACGATCTCAATTCACCAAATACAGGAAATTACACCCCAACGCATGCAAAGAAAGACTTACCATCGAGAGGAAGGCAGGAGGAAGAGGAATTATAGACATCAGATCATTACACACAAAACAAATACAAACACTTAGGAAATTCTTTCACAGTAAGCAAACCAGCCTCCACACGGCGACAGTGAAAGCAGACAAAAAAAAACTACACACCTCTCGACTTAGCCCGGGCAGACCACTCAGCAGAACACACACAGTCCACACCCAATTAACAACAGGAAAAGATGAAAACGTGGTCAGAGAAAACACTCCACGGAAAACACAGATACCACATAGAACAAGACCACGTAAATAAAAAACAATCATACACCTGGTTACGGGATGGGCTGCTATTCCCTGAGACTGAAGGCTTCTTACTTGCCATCCAGGATAAAGTCATATTAACCAGAACTACCAAAAGTATATCATCAAAGACCCGACTATTGCAGAGGACAGATGTAGGAAATGCCACCAGCAGAAAGAAACGATCGAACACATAACGAGCGGATGTAAAATATTGGCCGGAACGGAGTACAACAGCCAGGCATGATTCAGCTGCCAAAGTGGTTCACTAACAAGCACTAGCCACAGCATACAGACTCATAGAAAACACAGATCCCTACTACAAATACACCCCAACATCCATACTTGAAAATGAAGATTACAAGCTCTACTGGGATATCGGTATCCATACAGATAAACAGTCTCCGCCCAATAGACCCGATATTACTTTTCAGTGCAAAAAAGGAAAAGTCACCTATCTGTTGACATAGCTGTCCCCCAACGACACAAACATCCAAGCGAAATACACAGAAAAAATTTCCAAATACACAGACCTTGCAACGGAAATAAAAAGCTATGGAGACAGGAAAAAGTCATCATTGTCCCCCTCATTATATCAGCCACAGGCCTTACACCAATAACATTCACACCACATTTAGTGCAATTTTGGGACTCAACACAGACATACACAGAAAACATTCAGAAGTCAGTGATTTTGAAAACATGTAACATTGTCAGGTCATTCCTTAATACGGAATAGTAATAGCGTTTGTGCTGACTTGTTTTTTGGCCCGTCAGCCAAACATGGAACCACATTGATCAAAAGTGAGAAAGAAGAACTTTTTGTAATAATAATAATAATAATAATAATCTGCTCAAGTACAAAGTGCTCCACATCAACAAAGGCCAATGGAAGTGCCACCATGAGACAGGAAACCATCAACAATGAAAAACGCTCGATAACATGTTCGATAAAGAAACATACAAATATCTAGGCTTTCAACAAAGCACCAAACTCAACCACACTCACATGGTCAAAATAGAGCTCAGAACCGAATTCAAAAACAGGACTGACGAAACTTTTTGCAACACAAAACTCAAATCTAAGATCTCTAACTAAAGCCATCAACACGTTCGCTATACCTATACTCACATATTCATTTGGTATCATCAAAATGGTCACAAACAGACATAGAAAATATTCACATCCTTATACGATCTCAATTCACCAAATACAGGAAATTAAACAAAACAACACCCCAACGCATGCAAAGAAAGACTTACCATCGAGAGGAAAGGGGCAGAGGAAGAGGAATTATAGACATCAGATCATTACACACAAAACAAATACAAACACTTAGGAAATTTTTCACAGCAAGCAAACCAGAGCCTCGCCACACAGCGACAGTGAAAGCAGACAAAAACTACACACACCTCTCGACTTAGCCCGGGCAGACCACTCAGCAGACACACACAGTCACACCCAAACACCAATTACAACAGGAAAAGATGAAAACGTGTGGTTCATAGAAAACAGAAAACACTCCACGGAAAACACAGATACCACAAGAACAAGACCACGTAACTAAAAAAACAAATCATACACCTGTTTACAGGATGGGGCAAGCTATTCCCTGAGGACTGAAGGCTTCTTACTTGCCATCCAGGATAAAGTCATATATTAACCAGAAACTACCAAAAGCATATCATCAAAGACCCGACTATTGCAGAGGACAGAATGTAGGAAATGCCACCAGCAGAAAGCCAAAACGATCGAAACACATAACGCGAGCGGATGTAAAATATTGGCCGGAAACGGAGTACACATCCCCCCAGGCATGATTCAGCTGCCTAAAAGTAGTTCACCAAGCACTAGCAAACAACATACCAAACTCAAAGAAAACACAGATTCCCTACTACAAATAACACATCGAAAAACAACATCCATACTTGAAAATGAAGATTACAAGCTCTACTGGGACATCATCGTATCCATACAGATAAAACAGTCCTCCGCCAATAGACCCCCCCCCCCCCCGATATATTACATTTTTTCCCAGTGCAAAAAAGAAAGAAAAGTCAACCTATCTATCTGATTGACATAGAGAGCTGTCCCCAACGACACAAAACATCCAAACGAAGTACACAGAAAAAATTTTTCCAAATACACAGGAGACCTGTGGAGCAAAAACGGAAATAAAAAGGCTATGGAAACAAAGTAAAAAAGTCATCATTGTCCCCCCTCATTATATATCAGCCACGAACCTTAACACCAATAACATTCACACCACATTTAGTATGGTGGGTTTAAAATTAGGGACTCAATCAAAACACAAACATACACAAAACATTCAGAAAGTCAGTTGATTTTGAAAACATGTTAACATTGTCAGGTCCATTTTCCTTAATACATAATGGTAATAGCGTTTCGTGGCTGGACTTGGGTTTTGGCCCGTCAGCCCAAACATGGAAACCACATTGATCAAATGTGAGAAAGAAGAACTTATTTGAAATAAATAATAATCTATAAAAAAAAAAATATAAAAATAAAAAACCAACGTCTCTCTGTCTGTCTGCCCCGTTATTGTTTTTTTTTTTTATTTCTTAACTTAATATTAATCAAAAAAAATTTATAAATATATATAAATACGCAACGTCTCTCTATCGTGTTCGTCTGTCTGCCCCGTTAGTGTGGTTAGCACTCCATGAACCCCCTATTCGATTTACGTCTTTTCTTAAAAAATACATATGTTTCTCTGACCAGGTTATAGGATATAGTTTGTTACTTTTAGGTTGACATAAGGAATAAACAGTGAGGATAATAGTGAATCAAGTCGAACGCGTACGGAGTCGCGGGCACTGCCTGTTTATTATAATAATCAAACTATAATGAGTTACGTATATCTTGATAAATCTACTAATTTTAAACAATTTAAACCTACCGAGAATGTATTATGAAATCGTAAAGTATATGTATATCGCAAAGATGAAACCATTCAAGAGGGATAAAAACAGCTTAAGTAAGTGTTTCAAAATTAAAACAACAGAATACTGTATCAGAATTGGTTTTAATAAAAGTGCAAGTTTTAATGGTAAAATCATTTAGATTTTTTATGGTATCCTTATACGGTTTTTGTTGGTAATTGTTATCTTTCTGCCCCTAATTAATATTTCTTTATCAATTTTATGATTGAGGAGGGCGTCACAACTGCAATTACTCAAGCATGAGTTTACATGATCATTAAGGACAATTAACCTCTTTCTTGTGTTGAAAAGGGAAAGGCTGAAAAAATACTTCCATTACAGCCTGTCCCTTGGATATATAGTTGCCAACAAGATTTAAGGTTGACTACGTTTGACATCTCAAGTTATATCTATTTTCTAAAAAATTGTTATTAACTGTGTAAATCTGCTTTTGAAATTCAAGGCCTAATTTTCAAACAATTTTTCGTCTTAAGGTAACTGACCTTAAAGGAACAAAATGCTATATTAACAAATGATTTACAAGAAACAAGGATATCTTACCATGCAGCAGTAACATAGTAACATTTAACAAATTTAACAAGAATTTTTCTGATAATAACAGCTCATGTCCCTCAATATAACTGATGCACGTCTCAACAGCCGTTGCCTTACTGCCCATAACAAGACAAAGGTTAAAAATTACTTTTGAATATAAATTTATTTTGACGTTTTCTAGGAAGTTCAGTATATTAAGCATAGTATAAATCTTTAACTTATTGCTTTTTAGGCGCACACAGGAGGAATACATTAAACAATGATTTAAAAACGTAAAACAAGTGAGTTTTTCTATTGATCAAAATCACAAATTGTAATTTCTCTACTGATAGTGGTGGGCAACATGATTGCTGCTATCAAAGTTATTTTATGAGGGAAAAGAAGAGGATTTCCCGGTGTCTGCACATACCATAATTTTAATTCATAGATTGAAGTTTTAAGAAAAATTGGGGGAAAATTTTCCAAAACCTGGGTGATCAAATAAAATCTATTGGTAACATATTTTTTAAACACTCAGTTAGTAGTACACTGATCAATTTACGTACGCTCCGCGCCAACAAGCGGAAGGAAGAGAAAGAAGGCCAAAATATTAATGCTCATTCAAGCAAGTTCGCGCACGTTGGAGCTCCTTGTACTGGACATGATGGAATGGTTTTTAAAATTATCTACAATTGGTCGCCAAAGAATTACCATTAAGGACTAATTACTAATGTACCCAGATATGGTAACTACTTCACAGTTAAATATTATGCAAATGATTTGGTAACGCTACTCGGGGTCCCATTTTAAAATGGCAACAGAAAAGTGGAGCGCTGAAAATAGTGTAGCTAAGTATTAGGTTTATACCACAGACAAATTTTATTAGAACCAGAAATTGATCAACCTAACTATCTACTCTACAGATTGTCGTACAAAATGATTTTGTGTGAAAGGGTAATAATGATAGATTCGTGTCTTTAGAACATAACATGTTTTTTTTGGGCCAAAGCACCATATTGGATCCCCACTTCAAGAAATTGCATGTTAGTTTCAGCATCGGCCGTTGCTAATACATATCGAATCTGTTAAAAGACATTACTGGAGAACATAAAAGAAGGGAAATATATTTCACTACAGTAACGGCTACATGTCAGTAAGAAGAAATAGCGGTCATCCTCTAAGGAGAGACATGAGCATATCTCTTAAAAAATATTTCGAATGAAGTTTCTGGTCAAGTTTTGGTACAATCTCCTGAATTAAAACAATATTTAGACCAGCTGAATATTTCAAGGTCATGTAATGCTCTAAAATTTTGGATAGATAGTAGGCATTTTTATTCCCATGCTGTCAAAATTGCTTTAAAATATCTGATTCCTTCTGCTACATCTGTAGCATCTGAATAAGTTGCTTCAACAATTAATCTTCTGTGCCTAATAATTGCAGTAGTCAAACAGCAGAACATACCAAACAACGAGTATTTTTAAAAACTTTCTGAAAAATATTGATACAACATAATTTTATCGTTTTAGTGTTCCTTCCGGAACACTTATAACATGACTTCGGTGTCTCTCTGTCCGTCTGTCTCTCTGTCTGCCTGTCTGTCTGTCCGTCTGCCTGTCACACACGATTTTCTCTGAAACTATTTGTCATAGAAAGTTGAAATTTTGGTAATAATAAGGAACTGATGGCCTCATCAGAGCCGTGAGTTTTTAAAGTTAAATTTTGATTTAAGGGGTTAGTTTTGGGGGTGAAATCGGAAATGAACAAAAAAAAATTTTACGAGGTCATCGAGTGTGGCGTCCAATGAAAGCTTGTGAAAACCCGAGTAATATAATATATATAATAAAATATATAATATATATAATAATAATATATTTTTAAAAAAATCGCGAAAAAAATCGCTCTCCTCCCTCCTACCTGATCAAAAAATTTTGAAAAAATTCTGAAATATTCTCCACGGGGTGTAGATTGAACGCAAATTATACGTGCATTACCTTTAATAATTTGTCTAGTATATAAAAAAACAAAAACTTCAAGGTCTCAGTTTTTCAGTAAAGATTGGAACAAACTTGTTTGAAAATTCATTTGGGTGTGTTTTGTGAATCACTGATCATTTTATACCTCTAAGAACAATATTTATATTATTTAAAAGCAGTCACGTACGGAACACTAATTGTGCAAGTTACACTTGCACTTGGCCGGTTATTTTTTTATTAGTAATTACTGAGAAACAGTGACCTAACGATTTCATTCTTATTTGTTATTTGATTTATTTAAGTTTACTTACTTACTTGCTTACTTGATTAAAAAAACTTTGTAACTCTTTTTAGACTGGACCTATAATTTCTTTTAAATAGAGCTGATATATCGAAATATTGATATTTTTTTTTCGATATAACGAATTCCGACATTGATACATTTACAAATATCGTATATCGAAAATCCGATATTTTTAAAAATATCAACAGCCCTACTACGTATATTAATTTACACAAGTTGCCTACTGTCCGCTGGTGTTGCCAGGTCCGGTATGCCAAATTTCGGGGCGGAAAGTTAAAAAAAATCAGGATTTTTGGTTGTCCAACTAAAGAAAACAAGGTTTTTATAAATTAACGTTTATTTTTAACATTACAGTCGTGAAAATAATGATAGAGTAGTACAATTGCAGTACCTATTTGTAACTAACTTCTATAA
>JAHKBH010003709.1:0-15030 GCA_019049505.1 Pachyrhynchus sulphureomaculatus
TGATGTTCTCTTTAATTTCTTTTAAGATTTCTTTTGGAGTGGTAAATTCGAATATTTTCCTCTTCTTGTTGTGTGTTAACTTCTCATTATTATTTCATTCGCTTCATCTTTATCGGTTTGGAATGTTGATTCTAGATCAGGGGTGCTCAAACTTGAACTGCTGGGGATCTACCTCAATATTGTTAGACTACGATCGATCGACTCTGAGAGGCTGCAAGTAAGTGTGATGCAGGATTGTCGTCTAGGTAGGGGTGTATCGTGGCATAGATATTAGTTTTCCGCACAGTATGCATTTTTTTAGTCAAGGTAAGTGTAGGTCTGCTCTAAAAATGTCAATGAAAAAAACTCATAATTATTCAAAATTGCGAGTTTATATTGTTCTTACAAAACAAACGAGTTCTAGTGTCTAAACTTAACTAAAGAGTGACTTTGGGTGTTTGAAGCGTGACACTGCATGTCCTCAGCATACTTTTTCATAAGATGGTACGTAATTACCGAGTGCTAATCGCAAGCATGATGACATATGTTCGTCAGTTAGTCGATTGCGAATATTTTGACTTAATTATCTTCATTTCAGAAAATGCAGACTCGCACAAGTAAGTTTTGACCTAAACATTGTCATCAGTTGAAGGGGCGATTTGCCTTAGATTCGGATATTTATCTTTCAAATATAAAATACCAGAATTTTGTATCAGATGCTGTGGCTTTGAGATGTATATCTGATATAATCTGCACTAACTCATTTTCAACAGAACATGAGTCCATGTTAAACTGACTTGCTATTTCAGTAGCTAATTCCTCAATGTTTTTACACGAAAAAGGATAACTCATAAATGATGCGATATTTGCCAATTTACTGAAATCATAAAAACGTATTTCGAATTGGCCCCCAAAATATTTGATAATTCTGCCTCATAAATATCATAATTCAACTGAGGAATCCTTGCTTTCAAAGACGAAAAATTTTTCAGATCCTTTCTTTTCAGTTGATCTATCAATAATAGATTTTCCTTTACCTTGAAGCTCCAAATTAATGGTCTTTAAATGCATTGTGATGTCTGTCAAAAATGCCAAATCAGTCAGCCATTTTCCGTTTTCACCATCTGAGTGTCATCACCTCTTTCGTCCAGAAAAAAAGCTGTTATTTCGGGCAATAATTCTTGAAACATTTCTAGGAATTTTCCGCGACCATCAGTGTGTTCAGCTGACTCACTATCTTCCAACTGCAATTTAAAGAGCCGTCGTTGCAAGCTACGTGCACGGATAGAATTCACAATTTTTTATTGCAATGCCCATAATCTCCTCCATGTTTAGAACTTTTGAACACAAAACTTGTTGATGTATAATTGCAATGGAAGGAGAAAAATGAAGGGAAATCATCATTAGCTCGACCCAATACCACAAAACCGTTTTTGTTTCCAATCATTGCTGGTGCTCCATCGGTTGTAATGCACACTAGTTTATATATTGGTAGCTTGTTAGTTTGTTTACAAAATTGAAGAAAACGTCATATATATCTTCGCCAGGGTCTTTCCCTTCAGAGGCATCATTGTCGAAAAACTCTTCCTTAGCCAATACCATTCGAATAAAAATACACAGCTGGACAGTGTCTGTCATATCGGTGGATTCGTCGAACTGTAAAGAAAAGTATGTACAATTCCATGCTATCATGACTTCAACACGCCCCCTTGTGACAGTCGGAGGAGATAACTGAAGTTCTCTAATAGCAGACATAATCTCTGTTTTATTTTTAAAATCTCCAAATAAAGTCTCACCCGCTTCAATAAATGCTTCCTTCACAACCAACCATCATCAAAATGGTTTCTTGTGTTTCGCCAATATATGAGATATTTTTAAATGACGCGATCGTTGCAGCTTTTGATTATTTGGCTGGTCTTGTGAACAAGTTATCAAATCACGTACTTTTCGTTTTCTTAATTCACTCTGTGACGGAAAAATCCTTTCATAATTTTTTTATGAACCGTTTTATGATGCCTCTCTAAGTTCCCACGCTTAGGTATTGCAACTGACGCACGGCAAATGAGACAAATGCACTTATCCTTTACCATACAAAAGAAAAATTCTTCCTCCCCAATCGTTTATTAAAATGATAAGTTTTACTTTTCTTCGCCGCACTCATTTTGGACTATTTATTAATATTTTATATTATATATTATTATAATTTATTAATAAACTTTGAATCGATGATCAAGTTACAACTCAGACTGACTCCTATTCCTGCAGGCGCAACATTTATATCGGCGCGAACGAAGTCTCGAATGTTCCCGTCAAACACGCCGCCCGAATTTTTCTAGAAAAATCGGCGGGAATCAAAAAACGCGGTTTTCTTTGACAAGTACCGCGCGTTCCTTTGATAAAGCCGCCTTTTGCCGCTAGCAGGGGGTTTATTACGATAAAAGAAAGTGATGAGGGGGGTTATTCTGGCCTAATTGTGGATCGAATAAATTTTAGTAGTTTATTTTCATTACATTTTGTTTTAGTTACCTAAAACAAAAATCTGTGAATAGTTCTATATCGGAATTTTTTCTCGAGATCAACTCAAAAAGCACTCGCGATCGACTTGTCGATCGCGATATCGACCGTTGAGCACCCCTATTCTAGATGGTTTGCATATAAATCAGCTTTTTCCTATATAACTCTTGCCCAATTATTTCCATCGATTTTCAGTGGAGAAATTTGAACGATCGGTCTTTTAAGTCCTTTGTAGTTTCTCCATAAGGAATAATAGAAGGTTGAAAGTGAAAAAAAAAAGTACCAAACATTCATATATTTAGGACAAAAAATGGAAATATCAAAAAATAATTTAAAGGCTGACTTGGATAAAAGAGTCTCGTTAGCTTGGTCTGCGTTCGGAAGGTTAACAATCTACATTCCAAAACACAAAAAAAAAGGTATTAACATATGGCACTGAAACGTGGGCTTTAAATAAAAAGTATAATAAGTAAACTCCAGGTAATCTAAAAAGCAATGGAACGGAGAATGTTAAATATCAGACTCCAAGATCGTATTCCTAACATCGAGATACGAAGAAGATCAGAAGTGACAGATGTAGTGCAACGAATATGTATATTAAGATGGAATTGCACGGGGCATATCGAAAGGCTGAATGATAAGAGATGGACGCGCCATATAGTCTTATCAAGTAAAAATGTGTCTGCGATAATTAATTTTTGGTAAAAAAGCGATTTTAGCGATTCAACAAAAAATTAGTAGAGATAACCTTTTTCTATGATGCATTTTAGTAAATGTATCAGTCGATTCCGAACTTTCGTCGAAATCACGTAAAATACAAAATGAGTCACTTATTTGCGCGTCGGTTCGAGGCAGTCTTTGTTCTCATCCAAAGGGGCCTAAAACGTCACATTTCACGGCCTCTAAATATATTAAAAAGTCGGTGTCGTTTCTGAAGAAGTAGATAAATCATTTTAATGAAACGAAAAATGTCGTCTTTTCAAAACGTGACTCGGTAGGCAAAGTCACTCCGAAAATCGAAAAAACAAATCATGTCTTTGTTTTCACGGGACCTGAAATTGACACAGGTAAGATATTAGAGTAGCCTTCATAATCGCCAGATGCCAACCCGTTTCGTCCTGGGTAAAAGAAAGCTCAGAGGAAAAACTCTAAGGACTTTGTCTGTTTTTTTTTTTTTTTTTTTTTATGGTTCTAGCACACGTGCTGCAGGGAAGTCCCTAAAGCGCTCCAGGAGCGGCATGAGTGCGGAAAAAAAAAGCGATTCACGTTGTTCTAGAATCGCTGTAAATTGTACTCGGTGGAAACACAGCGCTGGGCAAATTATTCCAAAGGGATGACCTTCTCCATATAAAAGATTGCTTGAAAAGCGTTGTACGCGAAGTAACAAGCTGAACCTCATACGGATGTGAAGCACCATCGCGACGTGTATTTCTAACATGCACCGCTTTGGGAGGAATTAAGCGGGCGACATCCTTCAAACACTTTCCATGAAAATACTTGTAGAACAGACTCAAGTCGCCAACCGTTCTTCGATGTTCCAGCGAATCAAGGCCGCCGGTCAATTCCGGGTCCCCAATCAAACGGACCGCCCTTCTCTGAACAGAATCCAACAAATGCAGTGTATGTTTGGGAGCGGAGCCCCAAACGTGGGAGCAGTATTCCATAGTTGGTCGAATTTGGGCTTTGTAAAGAATTAACAGTTGTGGGGTGTAAAGCTTTCTGGTTCTAAATAATATTCCCAACTTTTGAGAAGCTCTCCTTGCTATGCCTGCAACATGTTCATGCCAGGACATATTTGCTCCCAAACTAACGCCCAACAAATTGAGCGACGATGCTAGGGGAATGGAGTGCCCCGACATAACTATGTCGGGTTCAGCAACGTTAACTTTTTTAGAAAAAACTGCCGCCTGGGTTTTTGTAGCGTTAAATTCCACTTGGTTACTGTCACCCCAAGATAGAATTTCTTCCAGGTCTTTGTTAAGTTGAACGACCCCCTACTGTCTGCGGATATTCGCCTGAGCAGCCGATGTCCGAGCGTTCAAGGTGAATGAAGAGTCAAGCGTACTGTCATCTGCAAAGCTGTAGATTGGATTTTCCCGGTCTTTTCCAGCAGATCGTTAATGTAAATGAGAAAGAGAGTAGGAGACAGTATATGGGGCCCTGGGGCATACCGGCGTTGATAGTGAGGGTGTTAAAAAAAATCCGTCGACCGCAACTCGTAAAGAACGCTCTCTGAGGAGACATGAGAGCCACAAACAGAACCTTTCAGACATACCATAAGAGCGTAACTTAGCCAACAGTCCATCGTGCCAAACACGGTCGAATGCCTAGGATATGTCAAGAGCAACCGCTCGAGATTCTCCAAAGTGTTCAATTGCGTTGTTCCAAACATGTGTTACGTAAGTCAGAAGATCTGTTGATCTATGTTTACGAAAACGATATTGGTGATCGCTAATAATATTTAATCGTTCAAGATATTTTAGAAGATGCTCATTGATAACTTTTTCCATGACTTTCGATATTACTGAAAGCAGTGTAACTGGTCGGTAGTTATTTGGCAAGGTCTTCTTGCCTTTTTTAGGTATCGGCTGAACCGTGACACATTTCCAGCAGGACGGAAATATTCCCTTTCTGTAGGATAGGTTAAAAAGTCTACAGAAAACTGGTGTTAGTTCCCTTGCATAGTTTTTGAGAACTATGGCAGGTATTCCGTCAGCGCCAGAAGCCTTCTTGGTATCTAGATTCATTAAAATACGCTTTATGTTGCGCGGGCATCCTTGACTACAATATGGGAATAGTAGGTGGTGTTTTTCCTTGGAAATCGACAGTAGAATGTGAAGCAAAGAGTTCAGCCAACAAGTTCGCTCTCTCAACAGGTGTGGTTGCAATGGAATATCTGGCCGTGTGAGTGGTGGTATGGTGGATTTGGTAAAATTTTGACTAACTGCCTTAGCGACTGCCCAAAAGGACCTGGAATTGTTGGGACAAGCGAGAAGAAGTTTGTTTCTAATTCGTTGATTGTGTGCCTCCTTGGTTTCGTCGATAATTCCCTTGCATCTGTTCCGGGCACGAACAAAAGATGTTGTCTTGCGAGATTCGAAAAATTTGGAGATCATTGCTGCGTGAGCATGCAGAAAATCTTGTCGACAGCATGCCTCGACTTAGTAAGGTAATTGTGCCGTTGTTAGCACACCAAAGAATACATTGATGGCAAGAATGTTCTCGAAACACATTTTTTTCAAGAATACGAACGATCACGTTCTTACTTGGCCGACTGTATTAATTTTGCATTTTTAAAACACCCTGTATAACTCTAAATTTTTTCCAAAAAAAAAAAAATTAATACACTTACTCTATAATATCCACTATGCTTCGACGCCTAACGAGCTTAACCGACTTTTTTTGCATAATATCACCTGATCTATCGCTCATGTGATTAGTGATTAATAGCTCAACTTCAGAATGCCTATAGACCCGTGAAATACCTCCGGCACATAATGCCCTTCACGGGATATGACATGCGACCTATATTATGGAGGGCGATACCGTACAGTCAAATATTTTTTACTGTTCGGCGGTTTAAATTATGTGATGTTTTCTGTCGGTGAGATATTGAAATGATGTAGATTTATTTTTATATGAATTAGCACAAAAAAATATGGTACGAGGGTGGGTTCATAAGTCTGGTAAATTTCTGCGAAATGGTGGGAACTTTTGTTAAACGGGACGACCGTTGGTAAGCGCGATTCTTATAACGGTTGCATTTAAAGTTTCAAACAGATGCAACGCGCAATTGTTTGTTGGCAGCTGTCGTAAATAATCGGTATTATACGTTTCGTAGAAATAGATAAAGCCGAGTATCGTGCAGCGATGAAAGATTATTATTTAAAAAAGGCCCAGATGGAATCTGAACTGAAGAAAATTTATGGAGACTCTGCACCAACAGACACGACCATTTGTATTACGTGGCGTACAGCATTGCACATGCTGCTTGCCACAGAAGAAAAATGCCACGAAAAGCTGGCCAAGATGTCAGAAACAAATGTTCTATTTAGGAATTTTTACATATTTGAATACTTTTACCAATTCCTCTACTACTATCTCATTTACATTAACGATCTGCTGGAAAAGACTGGGAATTCAATCTACAGCTTTGCAGACGACAGTACACTTATCTCTTCATTCACTTTGAACGCTCGGACATCGGCTGCTCAGTCGAATATCCTCAGACAGCAGGAGGTCGTTTAACTTAACAAAGACCTGGAA
Source organism: Pachyrhynchus sulphureomaculatus (assembly GCA_019049505.1). NCBI lineage: Eukaryota > Metazoa > Arthropoda > Insecta > Coleoptera > Curculionidae > Pachyrhynchus > Pachyrhynchus sulphureomaculatus. Next base: position 6,760 of record JAHKBH010003709.1, read on the forward strand.
GAAATTCTATCTTGGGCTGACAGTAACCAAGTGAAATTTAACGCTACAAAAACCCAGGCGGCAGTTTTTTTCTAAAAAAGTTCACGTTGCTGAACCCGACATAGTTTTGTCGGAGCACTCCATTCCCCTAGCATGGTCGCTCAATTTGTTGGGGGTTAGTTTGGGAGCAAATATGCCCTGGCATGAACAGGTTACAGGCATAGCAAGAAGAGCTTCTCAAAAGTTCGGAATATTATTTCGAACCAGAAACCTTTACACTCCACAACAACTGTTAATTCTTTACAAAGCTCAAATTCAACCAACTATGGAATAGTGCTCCCATGTTTGGGGCTCCGCTCCCGATCATACACCATATGTTACACTGCATTTGTTGGATTCTGCTCAGAGAACAGATGTTCGTGTGATTGAAGACCCGGAACTGACCGGCGGCCTTGATTCGCTGGAACATCGAAGAACGGTTGGCGACTTGAGTCTGTTCTACAAGAAACCTTTACACTCCACAACAACTGTTAATTCTTTACAAAGTTTAAATTCAACCAACTATGGAATAGTGCTCCCATATTTGGGGCTCCGCTCCCAAACATACACCATACACTGCATTTGTTGGATTCTGTTCAGAGAAGAGCTGTTCGTCTGATTGGAGACCCGGAACTGACCGGCGGCCTTGATTCGCTGGAACATCGAAGAACGGTTGGCGACTTGAGTCTGTTCCACAAGTATTTTCATGGAAAGTGTTCGAAGGATGGAGCTCGCTTAATTCCTCCCAAAGCGATGCATGTTAGAAATACACGTCGCGCTGGTGCTTCACATCCGTATGAGGTTCAGCTTGTTACTCCGCGTACAACGCTTTTCAAGCAGTCTTTTATATGGAGAACATCATCCCTTTGGAATAATTTGCCCAGCGCTGTGTTTCCCACCGAGTACAGTTTACAGCGATTCAAGAACAACGTGAATCGTTTTTTTTTCCGCACACATAGCGCTCCTGGAGCGCTTTAGGGACTTCCCTGCAGCACGTGTGCTAGACTCATAAACAAAAAAAAAACGATTGACGACCACTCGGGTGCACTTCCGCACTCTTTTGTCTCATAATTTTAATTTCATTTGGAAGCGTCTAGTGCCATTCCGCATCTCTCGTGAAGCACGTCAGACGTCATCAAATTTATTTATTTATATTTATTTATATATATTTATAACTATTATAAAATGTGCAAAAGTGAACGATTAATTGTGTAAAATGAATTCTGTCCCTGAAGGTGATTACAATTTCATTGTGTTTCTAAAATTTCATATTTACTTAACATTAAGTCAGCAATTAACTGTTCAGATTAGGTATACCAAAAAAAATTCTTCTTTTAAGTAAGACATGTGTTTTTTTAAGTATCTTTTTATGCTGATTCCAAAAAAAATCGTAAAAAAAGACATCCACCGTGAGGTTTTTTCAGAAAACACACTTAAAAGTTGCCAGAAAAAACTATTAAATTGAAAAAAATACATTTTAAAAAATAATGTAAAACTGTATAATCATTAAAATTATGGAATAAAACTATTATTTCGGACATCTTTAAATGTTCTGAATCTACATTTATCATAAAAAACTTTAAAATATTAAGTTTTAATATTCATGTTTAACAAAAAACCGGCGTACACCACCTTTAACTGAGGTACGTAGCAAAATGCTGTTTAAATTAAATATGTGCAACCGTTAACTTAAAAAATTGTTTTTAATTTCTATTAATATTGAACAAAAGTATTATTTCATTGCATTTATTTACTTAAATAAGCATTTTCCCCACCCACATAGCACCCTTGTCAGTGGTAAAAGGCAGTTTTTTGTTGAAACTGGACATAAAACTTTATTTTTTGATGTCAAGTCAGGATAAAGAACTTCAAAAAACACTGGAAGTAATAGTTTTGTTCAATATTAATAAAAATTAAACACATTTTTTTAATTTAGCGGTTGGACATATTTATTTTAAACAGAATTTTGCTACGTAGCTTAGTTAAAGATGGTGTATGCGTGTTTTTTTTTGTTAAACATGAACACTAAAACCTAATATTTTAAAGCTTTTATGATAAATATGTAGATTCAGAATATTTAAAGAATTCCGAAATAATAGTTTTATTCCATAATTTTAATGATTATACAGTTTTACATTATTTATTAAATTGTATTTTTTTTTTTTCAATTTAATAATTTTTTGTTAACTTTAAATGTGTTTTCTGAAAAACCTCACGGTGGATGTCTTTTTTATGATTTTTTTGGATATAGCATAAAAAAATAATTAAGAAAACACGTGTCTCACTTAAAAGAACTGGGAGCTAGATGTCGCAAATTCAGTATTTGTGAGTTTCTGTGCGAAAGTGTGCGTGGACATCTTGAACGCGTCAATCTTACTTTCATGATAGATTTTTCTTAAAATTCGGGAGTGTTACAAACTTAAAAAAATTCAGGCTAATATTACAAAATTCAATTAATTGTTTGAAAATTCGGGAAATTGTTCCAAAATGTAAAAAATAGTTAACAAATTTGGGTAAATGTTGCAGAATGGGAAAAATAATTTAAAAATTCTGTAAATTGTTACAAAATAATAAAATTAGGTAAATAATTCGGGAAGTTGTTGCAAAATGTGAAAAAATGGGTTACAAACTCGGGTAAATGTTGCAAAATGGGGAAAATACTTTAAAAATTTTGTAAATTGTTACAAAATGCCAAAATTAGTTTAAACAATTCGGAAAATATTGCAACATATACCAAATTGTTTTACAACTTCGGGCTAAAATTGAAAAATACTTGATTATTTCAATATAATGTTACTAAATGAGAAAAATAATTTTAATATCCTGTGACAAAATGGAAATTTTTTTTACAAGAAAAGATATTTTCCTACTTGTCAAAAACCAATTACATGATAACTTAAATGTAATTATTACCACTATAAGGTGACAAAAAAAAAAATCGCATACATATATTTCGCCAGAAAATTTGAAGATTGTCAATCAATGACAGAATTCGCAAACGCAATTCTTCGCAACGTTTGATGATTGGCTTAACGTTTACGTGCCCTTAACAAAAATGAAACGGTAAAACACGGAAACAACAGGAATAATCACCTCAGGGTGTCCTTTATTGGGTTAGGACGATCCGCCATTTTCGAGCTGCAGTTTTGTTTTTTAAAATTTGAACATCATATTCGTAATCAGCGACTCCAGAAAACCCATATATACAGAGTTTCGTCAAAGTAACTCACGTTTTTTCAAAAATAGTCCGCCATTTTGGAGCCGCCATTTTGTTTTTTTTTGAAATTTGAACTTCATATTCGGAATTAGCGACTACAAAAACCCATGCGTACAGAGTGTCATAAAAATAACTCACGTTTTGCCAAAAATAGTCCGCCATTTTGGAGACGCCATTTTGTTTTTTGAAAAATTTGACTTCATATTCATGATCAGCGGTTCTGAAAAGTTGAATATACCGAGTTTTGTCGAAATCGAATAACACCTTCATATTTTGGCCAGCTTTTGCACGTTCAGAACACTCGGTTGAGGTTCTGAAGAAATGGTCGATAAAATTTATGGTATCGTGATGAAAAATCGTCGCATTAAGCCTTATGAGATTGCTGTGGTGGTGGGCATCTCATATGAATATGTACAAAACATCCTATATGAGGTTCTAAGAAAGAAAAAGTTTAGTGCGCGATGAATGCCGTGTTTGTTGACTCCAGAACAAAAACGCACGAGTAAGGACGTTTCAAAATCGTAATTGTGTTTGAAAAAATTGTAGAGTAATCCGAAGGCCTTCTAACATCGTGAAAACAGTTTTATCGACTCTCTCTCTTTCTTTCTCCCTCCCTCTCTCCCTTCTACCTCCTTCTCTTCCCCCTCTCTCTCCCTTCCTCCCTGACCATCTACAAGATCATCATCAGATTACTACTGATGTTCTTCGTCAAGATATGACTTAGAGTCGCCGATATAACATACAGAACAAAACACTGAGGATGAACAACGCGCCATGGTTTGTCAAGCACTGTCAGCTATCGATTCAGATGTTGCAATAGTATACCAGAATACAACAAATACTGTTCTCGAAAACAAGCAAAACAGCTCCTACAGGAGCTAGAGTATGGACTAATGGACATGGACTAACAAGGACTGTATCTTCATCGCCGTTCCTCACTCCCCCAAACATAAAGTAACGATTATTGACATAGTAGTAAAAGGTTCCCAACCGAGCTAATAAGCCAAAAATACGCAATAAGCGCATCATAAATGCTACAGCTTAACAAAACACGAAAACGGCATCTGTTTATCCTTTAAAATAGAATTTACCGCTACACAAAGCTCATATTTCACCGGTTTTCCATATAACCGGTCGTATTGTGGCCTAACCAAATATTTTATAAGTATAAATCGGTGGTATTTCCATATCTTTTGTTAAGGAAACAACGACAAGTTTTGGTTAAATTCTTTCCTGGCACATGCACAATACATATTTATATATTATGGTTAAGGTTTGTAAGTTTACTGATATTCGAGCGGTGTTGCGTTATGTTGAAAATTTTTCCTGGATAAAAGTGTTTTCGCTATTTTCAGTGCACTTTCACCTTCGCCTACCCACTGTTTTGTCTGCCGTTATATCTCCGGGGTGTAATGGTGAATCCACACTTCGTCTGCAGGCCCAGACGACTCCAGATGTCCTTCGGATTACGCTGCGACTTTTCCAAACACAAATTTGAAATATCCGTCCACGTGCGTTTTTGTTCTGGTGCCAACAAACGCCACACCCATCACGCATTCAACTTTTTCATTTTTAAAACTTCCTGTAGGATATTATATTGTAGGTTTCAAGCTAGTAGTAGAATCATGAGGATTATTTAATCATAAAATGCGTGCCCAACCCCACTTTTGCTTTGGCGGGAACTTACGATAGTTGTTGGCGGCAAGTTTTATAACAAAAATTGTAGGAATCTGTAATGGCGCCATCTATCGGTAGGTAGGGGAGTTGAAGGTATCCCGAGCATAGACCCAAAAATAGGGAAGACATCCCTCATAAAATCTCCAGGTGAATAATTAAAGGGCAAAATTTTCTTTTGATTATTGTATTTTTGGGGCACCTTCGGGGTACTCATAAAGGACCGGAGGTGGAGTGGGTGGTGGGACCCCCTTTCAGTTGTTATTATTATTATTATTATTTTTTTGTTTTTCTTTCTCACATTTGGTCAATGTGGTTCCATGTTTGGCTGACGGGCGCAAACCAAGTCAGCACAAACGCATTACCATTGTATATTAAGGAATGACCTGACAATGTTACATGTTTTCAAAATCACTGACTTCTGAATGTTTTTTGTGTATGTTTGTGTTGAGTCCTAATTGTACTAAGTGTGGTGTGAATGTTGTTGGTGTAAGGCCTGTGGCTGATATAATGAGGGGGACAATGATGACTTTTTTCTTATTTCCATAGCCTTTTTATTTCCGTTGCAAGGTCTGTGTATTTGGAAATTTTTTCTGTGTATTTCGTTTGGATGTTTGTGTCGTTGGGGACAGCTATGTCAATTAGATAGGTGACTTTTTCTTTTTTGCTTTGAAAAGTAATATCGGGTCTATTGGCGGAGGACTGTTTAATCTGTATGGATACTGATGTCCCAGTAGAGTTTGTAATCTTTATTTCCAAGTACGGATGTTGGTGTGTATTTGTAGTAGGGATCTGTGTTTTCTATGAGTTTTGTATGTTGTGGCTAGTGCTTGGTGAACTACTTTTGCCGCTAAGTCATGTCTGGCTGTGTATTCCGTTCCGGCTAATATTTTACATCCGCTTGTTATGTGTTCGATCGTTTTCTTTCTGATGGTGACATTTCCTGCATCTGTCTTCTGTAATAGTTGGGTCTTTGATGATATGCTTCTGGTAGTTTCTGGTTAATAACGACTTTTATCCTGGATGGCAAGTAAGAAGCCTTCTGTTTCAGGGAATAGCTGCCCCATCCTGTAACCAGGTGTATGATTGTTTTTTATTTACGTGGTCTTGTTCTATGTGGTTATCTGTGTCTTCGTGGGGTTTTCTCTGACCACGTTTTCATCTTTTTTTGTTGTAATTGGATGTGACTGTGTGTGTCTGCTGAATGCTCTGCCCGGAATAAGTCGAGAGGTGTTATTATTATTATTAATTATTGTCTATCGGTAGACAGAAGAAGCTTAAAGATTCGATTGGTGGTATCTGTAATAAAACCCTTGTGGCGTTATAACTAAAGACTGTAGATGACGTCACTAGTATTATATGGAGGAATTAATTAAATATTATGTAGTAATATAGTTGAGGATGGAGGTATATTCGACTAGGAGTCTGTGATATGGGTTTCGACCAGAAGCAGTGGCGCTCCAGTTTCTTATGGCTAGGTGCGACGATCTTCCATCACGATATCATCAATTTTATTCAGAAGAAACCCTCAATCGGGAGTCTTGAACGTAGTGCATCTGCAGTGCTTTGTACGGCCACATTTAAATTCATTTATTCAGTAATAAATGATTGTGCGAAGTCCCCATGAACCTTCTTCAGTTCAACTTCTCTCTGAACTGCATACACTTTTTAAACAAAGATGTTTTAGCACTGCACGATACTCGGCTTTGTCCATTTCTCTAAACGAAACGTATAAAACCAATCACTTACGATAGCTGTCAACAATCAACAGTGGCGTTGCATCTATTTTAAACTTTAAATACAACCGTTACAAGAATCACGCTTAACAACAGTCATGGGCCGTTTAACAAAATTTACCACCATTTCATAAAAATTTATCCGGCTTGTCAATCCACCCTAGGGAGAAAACTTAGGACTAAAATACGTGTTGAATGATTTAAAGAAAATTGCTGGTTATAGACTAGACAAAAACAAGCCAATAATGTACACTACACGGAACATGGCTCAACATCGATGAGGTTATAAAGAAAAGGTAGGCAACAAGTTTATTTTTACTCCTCTGATTATGTGATCTCTAGGGTTTCGTCAGTTAATTATTTGCATCAGTTTCGAGACTAAAGAAAGAAGTTGGAGCGCGTATGGTGTATGAAATTTTAGGTCAATGTCGATAAGCAAGCTGTTTTAAATCAATAACCCAACACACGACATCTATTTTTTTGGACCTAAATCATCGCTACAAGCAAATATTCGTCATCATCAGTAGCTTATATTCCATTCATTGTTTGTCTCCAGTAAGTTCTGTTGTTTGCTTTTTTGCATCCAATTGTGTTCCGCTAATCTTTTTATGTCGTTTGTCCATCTTGTCTATGGTCTACCTTACATCTGTTATGTTCTCTAGGCCTCCATTCAACCATTTACGGTGTGCCCGATCTGTTTATCATTCATCCTTGCTAAATGCTTCGCCCAATTCCACCTTAATAATACATATTCGTGTATTACATCTGTCACTCTTGATCTTCTTTCGTATCTCGATGTTAGGAATACGATCTTGGAATCTAATATTTAGCATTTTCCTCTCCGTTGGTCTTTGGTTACCTGGAGCTTTATTTGATTATACTTCTTTATTTTAAAGTCCATGTTTCAGTGCTATATGTTAATACCGTCAGTACATATTGATGGAAACACTCTGGCTTTTATTGTATTTGGGATGTCCAATTTAAATGTAGATTGTAACCTTCCGAACGCAAGGACCATGCCTCTCTTTCCCCTCTTCTATCCAAGTCAGATTTAAAAATTAGTCGGTTAGAAATCATTCAAACTTTATATATTTTTGAGCCAACTTTAATGATTTTATTTCTCTGGTTAAAGGATGCCCACCCCCTATTGTAATTTAATTCCATTGCTATGAAAGGTATTGCCTTCGCAACAAAATCACCCTGGGAGATTTTGCATTTTTCTCGTTTCAGGGTCTAGACCACGAAAATATTCACCAGTTCCATCAGTCTCTCTGTCAACCCGACAATTTATTAGTACTGTAACTCTCAAACAAAACGAGATACTGATTTTGGTAGACTGATTGGTACTTGAAGTAACGAAGGAACCTAGAACCTAGAAAGGGAGTAAAGCATTGGTGTCTTTAAATATTGTACAAGAGTATTATAAAAATTTTTCCTGTTTTTGGTTGACATAATGGTCAAATTTTAAGCAGAATTATTTAGAGTCAGACATATAAGGGGATGGGCGAAGAGATTTAGGGTTTTTTTTCGTATATATCGTATTACATGTCGCTTCTCAGGATTCCGAAATTATAGGATAATTATATTATTTTTTTATCATTTCCAGTTGTAGCAGAAATAGTATGT
>JAHKBH010003710.1:0-15025 GCA_019049505.1 Pachyrhynchus sulphureomaculatus
TTATTTTTGTAATTTTAATTTAAGTCAACATGTTTTTTTTTCTCAATACACTGTTTTTTTATATATTAAAATGTATTTTCCTTGAAAATATGTACTCCAAAAAGCTTTTCACTACTATATGTAGAAATAAAACCGATTTAAAGTATCTGAAAACAACAAAAAAAAATTATGACCTCATAAAACGCTGAAATATCCCTATGAGGAGCATCTTATAAATCCTTGATTTGGTTTTCGATCCCCATGTGCAGTATATCCGTGCATAATTTGCTCATCAAACGACTAGTTGATACATCTGATAGTGTTTTAGATGTTGTCATGCATTTCGTTTTTTGAGGCAGATATGACCATGTTATACTGTTTAGCTGTGCAGTTAAAACGGTATAGGAGTCTCTCAAGGTCATCTTCATTTTCTGCTATTAGCACAGGGTCATCAGCATAGCACAAGATTGCGATGTCCGGTTACCCCATTTTGTATCCTTTCAGGAGACGCGTACTAGTTATTATTTCATCCATAAAGAAGTGGACTTAAGGAGTCTCGTTGTTGTATTCCGCTATCCAAAGGGACTGGTTCGTTTAATTCTCTATCAAGTTTTGCTTGTATGTTATTTCCTTTTGTAGATGTTTTCTATTGTTTCTATAACATTATGCGTGATTTGTTTATTACAGAAAATGTGTATTACATCCTTAAGCTGGACGCGATCAATGCTTTTTCCAGATCTAAGAAACACATGTATGCCGGCTGGTTATACTCGATAGACTTTTCTGTCACTTGTCTGATGACAAACACTTCGTCTGTGCAGGATCTTCCTGATCTGAAACCCTGTTGTTGATAGTGATGTAAGGCTATTTATTTTGTTTGGTATGATTTTTGTAATTAGTTTTATGGTAATGCAAAGGAGATTAATGCCTCTATAGTTCCCGGGTACTTTTTTTTTTAAAAATAAGGATCGTGGTGTCAGTTCACCATTCACCTGGTATTCTGTAGTGAGCAAAGATGTGGTTAGTCAAATTGACTAACTGTTCGGTGAGGAATCTTAGGGAAACTCAAATTTATCCAAAAAAAAAAAGCGAAAAATCTTTTTCCCAGTCGATTTTTTAACACTCGGTTACTATGTCATAAAAATTTTTAAAGATGTTCAACCAGGTTCACGTATGTGGACACATCAGCTACTCTGTCGCGCCACTAAGAAATGACTCTTCATCGGTGGCAGTAGTCCCTTTTTAAAACCGTCGTTTCCAAATAAAAGGTTTCAGACGAGTGTGCCTGTCGTTCACGCAATTGTTTTAAATGGGAAGACAACTACCAGCGATGGTGCACCGCCACTTTTTTAGTCCGAGGGACGGACCCTATAGTAAAAGAGTTATACCCGGTCTAGTTGCCATGGAATCTCATACCTCTAGGTATTCGATTGACAATGTAAGATTTTGTATAGCAGATGATACCCAATATACATTTTAAACGAAAATTTTGACCAGTTCGAAAGTACAGTAGTTTTTAGAGTTTTATTACAATATTGCTATTTTTTTGGTTTAATCATAAAGGAAAACGAATTTTCTGTATTGCACAGAATCATATCGTTTAGTTCAGTATTGGTGGTTTTATCAAATTACACCCTAATTATCAAATTAAACCAGTTTTAAAGTAATACCTTCGTAGTTAACCAGGCAGTTTCGCAATTAAATTACTGTGAAAGTAATTCAATTGCCTAGAAGTAATTATTTTCAATCTAAATTAACCTGAAACTAAAATAAGTCAGTAGAGAAAACTTGTATGTATTCGGTGAATCAAATGGTTTCTAAAATGCACGTTGAGGGTAAAATAAAGTATTTGTATATTAGTGACAAATTGTGTAGTATCATTGTGCTAAAGATTCTAACTTCAATATAATTGGATGTAATCAGAGTCAGTCAAGTCAGATTTTGGATCAAATTTTGGCTTAATTTTTGACTAGAACATAGGAGAAATAGGAATTTGTTTGAAATTTACATAATGATCGAATATGTATTCAGCGGGAATTTGTCCAAATGAATACGCCCAAAGTATATTGGTTGGCACTACCTACACATACACACACACACACACTACTAAAATTCAAAACTACCAATTTAAAAATTTACATGAATCGACCAACACTATCTTCATGGGCTACAAAACGAAAAAAAAAACAAGATTTTAATTTTTCGAACATTACGAATACATAATTACTTAAATACAGATTACTTCAGGTCTGAATAGTTTTGTTAGTTACTTATCGTCCGTAAATTTTAAAAATATTCTTAGTACATAAGGTGTTAGATGAAAATAGAACAACGTATTAAAATTACTTACGTATCCTGTTTTTTATCATTTAATCAATTCTGCGACTTACCATCATTTCTTGTCATTGAAATATTGTCGGTTAGACACTTAAATATCGAATAAAACATCAGATTACGAGGGCAGTCTGAAAAGTTCTCGGCCTTACAATGGAAGAAACATTTTTTTTGAGGTGAAATATGTTTTATTTTTCTATATAATCTCTTGAAACTTAAATACATTTATTCCAACGTTTTTCCAATAATTCAATACCATCATTAAAGTGTGATTCCGGAAGATCTGCATAATATCCATCCACGGCTGCAATAGCTTCGTTATTTGATGCTTTCCAGCCAGAAATTTTTTCAGTTGGAAACAGATAATAACACAGCCCCACAAAAAAAAGTGGGGTATACTTTTGATGCGATATATCAGATCCGTGGTATTTTTGCCCGCTGATCACGAATCTGACGTCAGAATATCGCCATCACATCTCAATTTTTTTCTAACCTCAAAAAATAGGTAAAAATTAGTAAAAATTAAGAAAAATATACTCCTAAAAAATTGATTCAAGCTTTTTCATGAATCCAAAGATGTATTAATATGTATTCGGACACGCTAAGCTAATATTCATCGGTTGGATTGAGCCATACAGTTCTGTTTTCTTTCTAACCTCAATAAATCAGACAGATATAGTGCTTCTCGAATGCAAAAACGAATTCAAATTAAAATTCAACCGATCCTTACCAAATTTGGTACACGGGGATTTTTTGGGTCGCTGATCACGAATCTGAGGTTGGATTTGCAAAATTCAAGATGGCAGATGTTTTCGCGCCATTTTTGAACGCCGAGAAAATTCATCGGTCGATTTTTATTCTTCTACCTGCATCAAGGGCACCTCCACGTGGTGTCGGTGGGCAACGGTGTTACTCCACTAGCCGGCAGAGTCCCTGGATAAACGGCTTAGATGCCGTCATGGCTGGTAGAAGAAAGAGAATTACGATGGAGGGACTCGGAAACCCAGTATCGGCGGTTGGTCAGGGTGGGAAAGCGGGCCCGCAGCCGTCGTCATCCAGCGACTCTTCATGTGTGGGTGACTTGGCTCATGTAGAGTATAATGCTACAAGAAAACGGTCTCACGGTACAAGGACTTTTCATAAGTGCGATAAAAACAGTGATTCATTTTATTATATTTGCTGTCAACACGTATTGAGTAAAATGGGGTCACCGATAACGGATTAAGATGAAAAAACCTTATATAAGGATTGTTTTAACATTGAAATACAGCACCAGGATACAGATTGGGTTCCCCACATCATTTGCAGTTCTTGCAAAATAATGTTGTACATCAATAAGAAGGCGATTAAATATTCCAGACCAGCAATATGGAATAGACCATACAGTGTAAAAATGATTGCTACTTTTGTATGAATGTTGTATCTAGGCATAACCGAAAAAAATAAAAGCACTATTACTTATAACGATGTTTCGACAGTAACAAGACCAACTAAACTAATTCCGCCTCCTGAACCACTTGATGCTGATGTTATGGAAACAAATGATTTCACCTTATCAGTTCATGCCGAAAACATTGAGACTGTCGAAAAAGATTCAAACACTGTTACTAATGAATGCTCTAGTGACAACCTATCATATACTAGTGACACAGATAAAGAATTTCTACCATACAACCGTAAACCAGAACCAATACTCGTATCACAGTCAGAACTTAGTGATCTAGTCAGAGATTTAGGCTTATCCAAAGATGGTTCAGAGCATCTTGCTTCCTTTTTAAAGAAAATACATTTACTTAAGCCAGAAGCTACGATTTCTTATTATAGAAACAGAGATGAAGAATTTCGAAAATATTTCACAATGGACGAGGAATTGTCACTTTCATATTGTACCGATGTAAAAGGTCTAATGGATGAATTTCAAAATAACTCATACGATCCTGAAGAATGGAGACTGTTCATTGATTCTTCTAAACGGAGCATTAAGGCAGTTTTGCTGCATAATACCAACGTTTACGCTCCCATTCCGATTGCTCATTCCACAGTTATGGAAGAGCAATATGAAAAAATGAAGCAGCTTTTGATAAAAATAAAATATGCTGATCATAACTGGAAAATTTGTGGAGATCTGAAAATTGTAACAATATTGCTTGGCCAATAGTCAGGGTTTACACTTTATCCCTGTTATAAATGTCTGTGGAATAGAAGAGACAGGGAACGTCATTATAAGAAAAAAATTTGGCCAACAAGAGAATCGTTCACTCCTGGTGAAAATAATGTATTGTTTCCACCATTGGTAGATCCAGGAAAAGTTCTTATTCCCCCGCTTCACATTAAGCTTGGACTTATGAAGCAATTCACGAGAGCATTAGATACAAACGGCCCATGTTTCAAATATTTGCATAAAAAATTTCCGAAATTTTCTGAAGCTAAAATTAAGGCAGGCGTATTTGACGGGCCACAAATAAGAAAATTGTTTCAAGATTCATTATTTGTTACTAAAATGAATAAAGTTGAAAAAGCTGCTTGGCTTAGTTTTAAAGAAGTCGCAACAAACTTTTTGGGAAATAATAAAAGTCCTAAGTACAAAGAAATAGTCGAGAAAATGGTAAAAAATTTTCAAACATTAGGTTGCTTAATGAATCTAAAATTACATTTTCCTGAACTCCCACATCGATGATTTCCCAGATAATCTTGGTGACTACAGTGAGGAGCAAGGGGAACGTTTTCACCAAGATCTGAAAATCATAGAAAATCGGTATCAAGGACGATGGGATGACCATATGCTAGCGGACTATTGCTGGTCGCTAAAAAGAGAAACAAGTCCTCAAAAGCGTTTGGGCAGAAAGCCTTTGAATAGGTCATTCGCGGAAAAAAGAACAAGATACAGCCAAAAAAAGGAAAGTTAGGCGCGGGTCTAACCTTCGCAATTCTAGGGCTTAAGGGTCTACTATTTGAGAGTATATGGTTTAAAAGTCCTGGTTTTGAGTTTATTGGGTCTCATTTTTAAAGTTACAGGCTTATTGAGGTCTATTTTTTGAGGTTACAGGGTGTGGGAGTCTAAGGTTTCAGGGTTTAGGGTTTAAGAGTATCAGGTTTGAGGATTCCCCAACTGTATACCAAATTTGGTAGGAATCGGTTGGTTTTCAAAAATTTTGACCGCCATCTTGGATCCGCCATTTTGAATTTTGCAAATCCGACCTCAGATTCATGATCAGCAACCCAAAAAACCCCCGTGTACCGAATTTGGTAAGAATCGGTTGAATTTTAATTTGAATTCGTTTTTGCATTCGAGAAGCACTATATCTGTCTGATTTATTGAGGTTAGAAAGAAAACAGAACTGTATGGCTCAATCCAACCGATGAATATTAGCTTAGCGTGTCCGAATACATATTAATACATCTTTGGATTCATGAAAAAGCTTGAATCAATTTTTTAGGAGTATATTTTTCTTAATTTTTACTAATTTTTACCTATTTTTTGAGGTTAGAAAAAAATTGAGATGTGATGGCGATATTCTGACGTCAGATTCGTGATCAGCGGGCAAAAATACTACGGATCTGATATATCGCATCAAAAGTATACCCCACTTTTTTTTTTGTGGGGGCTGTGTAATCAGAGGGAGCAAATCTGGTAAATACTCTGGATCTTCAAGCAATTCGTACTTTAGTTCGTTGAATTTTGCCATCGTCAAAACACTTGTGTGAACACATGCATCGTCTTGATGAAAAATGATTCTTTTCTTCTTTAAAGCAGGTCTTTTCTCACGAATTTTTTTGCAATCAACTGATCCAGAAGGTTACATTATTACTCAGAGTTAGATGTTTAGCCTTTCTGAAGATAATCGATCAACAAAACACCTTTGTAATCCCAAAAAACTGTTGCCATAATCTTCCCTGCTGATGGAGCCGTCTTTGCCTTCTCTCGTGAACTTTCACCGGCTTCAAACCATTGTTTCGATACTTCATTTTGCTCTGGTGTAATAGCAGTGGATCTAAACTTCATCAACAGTTATGAAACGATGCTTGAAATCCATTTTGTTTTGCTTAAGACGATCCAAATATGCTTGAAAAATAGGCATTCGAATGCGTTTTTTGGTAAATTGTCAGCAAATGCGGCACCCATCTTGCACAAAGCTTTTTCATGTGTAATTCTTCATGGAAAATATTTCCAATTCGTTCTTTTGAGATGCCTATGGCCTCAGCTATTTCACACCCTTTCACTCGTCAATTAACCTTACCATGGACTTGTTGAATGATTTATGTTGTTGTAGCCCTTTTTGGACGACCTTCGCGTGGATCATCTTTGAGGCTTGTACGACTAGATTTCAAAGAGCACCCTATTTTTTCATAGTGGAAAGTGAAGGTGATTTATTCTTATTTTTGTCAAGGTACCTTTATTCTAATTGGCCGAAATTAAGAACTCGATTTTTTATGTGGGTAGGTAGGTTAATTTTAAATGGTCGGAAGACTACCACTATTTTGCGGGAGTGGGTGGGGATATATATGTAATAAACGTAGCAAACTTTAGATTTTATGAGCACTTTACTCACATTGCAATAGGATTTGAATGTATGCATGTACCCTCCCCCAACATGAGGTATATCCTCATAGTAAGGGTCTTTCCTTTTAGTTTTTTCCGTTTTAAAATACCATTGTTACCCCCTTGTTGAGAGGATTTACAGTTGGCAGTAGTCCCTTTTTTACCTTCTAAGAGCTTATCTTGAACCCTTAATTTTAAGAATTCTCGACCGAGTGTACATATGTGTACACCATAACTAGAAGCCTTTATTGTGCTTTACTGTTGTTCTTTTTTTTTATGGGTCTAGCACACGTGCTGCAGGGAAGTCCCTAAATCGCTCCAGGAGCGGCATATGTACGGAAAAAGCGATTCACGTTGTTCTTCAATCGCTGTAAATTGTACTCGCTGGGAAACACAGCGCTGGGAAAACTATTCCAAAGGGATGATGTTCTCCATATGAAAGACTGCTTGAAAAGCGTTGTAACGCGGAGTAACAAGCTGAACCTCATACGGATGTGAAGCACCAGCGCGACGTGTATTTCTAACATGCACCGCTTTGGGAGGAATTAAGCGGGCACCATCCTTCGAACACTTTCCATGAAAATACTTGTAGAACAGACGCCAACCGTTCTTCGATGTTCCAGCGAATCAAGGCCGCTGGTCAGTTCCGGGTCTCCAATCAGACGAACAGCTCTTCTCTGAACAGAATCCAACAAATGCAGTGTATGTTTAGGAGCAGAGCCCCAAATATTGGAGCAGTATTCCATAGTTGGTTGAATTTGAGCTTTGTAAAGAATTAACGGTTGTTGTGGAGTGTAAAGCTTTCTGGTTCGAAATAATATTCCTAATTTTTGAGAAGCTCTCCTTGCTATGCCTGCAACATGTTCATGCCAGGACATATTTGCTCCCGAACTAACGCCCAACCAATTGAGCGACGATGCTAGGGGAATGGAGTGCCCCGACATAACTATGTCGGGTTCAGCAACGTTAACTTATTTAGAAAAAAACTGTCGCCTGGATGTTTGTAGCGTTAAATTCCTCTTCGTTACTGTTACCCCAAGACAGAATTTCTTCCAAGTCTTTGTTAAGTTGAACGACCTCCTGCTGTCCGCCACTCGTAAAGAACGCTCTTTGAGGAAACATGAGAGCACAAACAGAACTTTTCAGACATACTACAAGAGCGTAGCTTAGCCAACAACATCGTGCTAAACACGGTCGAATGCCTTGGATATGTCAAGAGCAACCGCTCGAGATTCTCCAAAGTATTCAATTGCGTTGTTCCAAACATGTGTTACATAAGTCAGAAGATCTCCTGTTGATCTATGTTTACGAAAGCCATATTGGTGATCGCTAATAATATTGAATCGTTCAATCGTTCGCTTTAATGTTCCGTACGGAACAGTTTCAGGCTCACTTCGGTGTCCGTCTGTCTGTCTGTCACACTCGATGTTTTCAGGAACTATTTGATATTTAAAGTTGAAATTTGGCTCAAATATAGGAATTGTTGGCCCACTCAGAGTCGTGTAGTTTTGAAAGTTAAGTTTTAACTTAAGGGGGGTTAGTTTTAGGATGGTGAAATCGGAAATTAAAAAAAAAATACCAGGTCGTCCAGTGGGATGTCAAATGAAAACTTGTGAAGACACGAGTTTAAAAATATATACCAAAAATCGGTGTCTCTCCATCCTATATCGAAAATACTGATCGA
This sequence comes from Pachyrhynchus sulphureomaculatus, assembly GCA_019049505.1. Classification (NCBI taxonomy): domain Eukaryota; kingdom Metazoa; phylum Arthropoda; class Insecta; order Coleoptera; family Curculionidae; genus Pachyrhynchus; species Pachyrhynchus sulphureomaculatus. The sequence continues at coordinate 8,538 of JAHKBH010003710.1, forward strand.
AAAGTTCTGAAAAAATTCTGGAATAGTCTTTATAAAGTGTAGATTGAGCGAAAACTATCACGAGTGTATGAAGTTTTGATAATTTAGTTGATATAAAAAACTATGTGCCTTGACAATATGGTGGAGTTTTCGGATACACTTTTTTAGTACATTACTACTACTGAGTCATGTGTCGCTGCTGTATCAAGACAAAATAATTTCATTTTATTTATCTTCAATTAAACAAATATTTAGGTAGTAAATATTTGTCTTACACTTTTATTGCTAGATTCTAGATTTAGCTAGATTGATTTATGGGCTATTCGGTAGCTAAGATGCTATAATCATAGTACATTATTGACTAAGAAAGAACCTGAAAATACATATTGGATATTAAGATTATGTATATATATATATATATATATATATATATATATATATATATATATATATATATATATATATATAGTGTGTCCCAAAAAGTTTTATACAAGTGGAGAAAAAGCTTATCCTACATATTACAAAAAAAATTTATTCTTGATAAACAGTTCTGCATCGCGTAGAAATCCATAATCAAGCATCAAAAGTTTAAAATATTTGATAGTATACAGGAGAAATAAAGAATAATGATTTATAATGAAGAGTAAACTGTGTTTAAATTTATATACAGAGCAAACTATTAATTGAAAATGTTAATAGGAACTCAAAAATTATGCTCACGTTTAGATTTGTGGCCTTCCTAGTTAAGAATTCAAAAAAAATCCAGTAAACACGTCAGTAACTGTCGGATTATTTATTGAATAAAGGAAAACGAAGTTAATTAAAAAACTATTGCACTGATTTTGATTGTATCATATTTTTGTTTAAAAATTAGATAACCTTTTTATCTGCTTTGCAACAGTTACATCCATAAAAAATTTGTGTTAATATCATTTTTATTTTGAAATTGCAACATTACTTAATTACTACATACATAACATAACAACTAAACATATAGATTAATTCTAACTTTATTGCACAAGTGCTTCAATGTATCCACCGTCCATTTCTAAACAGGTGATTGTTCTTCCAGAAAAATCTTTTATTACATCTCTGATTATGTCAGGAGTTATAGCGTTACATGTTTCCCTAATGACTCTCTCAAGATGATCAACATCTTGAAAGTCTTTTAAGATAAACCTTTTCTTTTAAGTAGCCCCCATAAAAAAAGTCTAGAGGGGTGATGTACCCCGGAGACCTTGGGGGTCAAGTAAATGCACATACCTCCCTATTACTCTACCGTTAAAAATGTGGAGGAGATAATCTCGAACATTTCTCGTACTGCGACATGATGCACCATCATGTTGGTACCATATACGTTGTCTTTCAATTATTGGTAGGCGATTAAGAAACTCAGGCAATTCATTATTTAAAAATTTTAGGTAACCTTCAGCATTCACATTATTTCGAAAAAAGAATGATCCAACTATTCTATCTTTAAAAATTCCACACCATACATTGGTTTTAAACGAGTATTGATCTCAAGTTTGGATAGTGAAGTTAGGATTAACATCGCTCCACCAGCGATAGTTTTGAGAACTTACTGTCCCATTAGACGTAAATGTTGCTTCATCAGAGAAAAGTATTTTTTTTGCTATAAACCTGTTATCTTCCAACTCTCCTTGAAACCAAGCACAAAATTCAAATCTTCGTTCAGAATCTCCTGCTTTTAAAGTATGGGTAAATTGGGGTTTGTATGGTTTAAATTTATTTGATCTTAAAATTCCCCCAACTCCAGTTTTACTGACATTCAATAAAGCTGATCTTTTCCGAAGTGAATCTTTTGGCTTTTCTACTACCGACAGCATTACTTGATTTTGATTATCTTCATGTGAAACACATGCCCGATGTTTCTTTTTAAATTTATTTTTAACAACTTTCCATAAATCTTGAAATTATTTATTAGATATCCTATAGTTGTGAAGTGTAAGTGTACAGTTTTATCAGTGTTGTATATATATATATATATATATATATATATATAATATATATATATATATATATATATATGTATTATTTTAAAAGCAATCATCGTACAGCATGCTAACTGCGCAAGTACGACCATTTTTTTAAAATAAATTTGCAATTACTTTAGGCGACTTCGAGTCTGTGGCATAGTTTTCGTTTACCACGACCATATCTCGGGCTCGATCCCCAGTAGAATAGTACACTTTTATTTTAAAGTGTATTTGGCTAGGCCACATTTTACATTATGCTGGTTGTCAGCAGACATCCGCAAACTTTCAAAAGCCGGCTATGAAAGGCTGACGATGAAGGCACTATCCTTCGCGGATGTGGCAGATACCTGAAGGCAGCCTTCGAGGACTAGAAATTTACGTTGCAATGCCAATTGTTAGTTGTACCGGAAGGCGGACGAAATAGATAGCTCTTTTTCGAATGAGACGCAGGTCTGAAATCAAGCCGAAAAGTTTGCGAACGGAGACGTTCATAGAGGTTTTTAAAGGTTCAGCAGCCATCGTTAAGGTTCGGGGCTAACGGAGAGTTAAAAAGAAGGATATTATAAAATAGCAGGCTAAGAGAAAACTGAGATTTGTCGATTGGTTGGAATTCCACGTTAAACTGTAGGTCCCGTCCGGTCGATATTACCTAGATGTTAATCAGGGTCAGTAAAAAAGATTTCTCCCGTCTGTTTGCTTTGCTTTAAACCTCTCCACTCATACTACTACTTTTGTGATAATTTTTATTCAATATTTTAACACCATAACCTTCATTTAACAGCAATAACAATAAAATAATAAATGTATTACCACAATCACGTTTACAATGCGATTTTCGACGAGTATTATCAACAAAATAATACTATTAACTCAGTGACAAGTTGACTTGCAACAAAAATCACGACTTTCGTTGCCAAAAAAACTATCCCAGTTCGTTACGGCAGATCCACAAATTTAAAAATGATGAGGAGAAAGTGATATGTTTATTTATATAAAAGGCAAAAAAAGATCAGGTTACTATCGGACTACGATGGTAAGTCTCCTACTGATAATATTTTCGATAAAATAATTTGCCAAGAAATGTTTATATCAGATTAATATAACTTTTATATTTAGATGTAACACACTTTTTCATATAAGTATATATTTTTCATTATTTCATAATTAATACGTGTATGTAGATTTTTATTGAAAACTTACTTATATTTATTATGCGTTACAGAGTACGATTTTTTTCTTATGCAAGATATGTAACAAAAACATCATTTGTAGTTATGTATTTAGCTTAAGTTCGTTTATAATCGTGAATACAATTCATAAATGATACGTATACACAATGGTAAGAATAGAATAATTTAAAATAATTTATGCGAAAATGTTTATTTTCTGTCTAGATGTTATCTGTCTCACGTTGTTTCAGATTTTTTAAACGTTAAAAAAACGATTTTTCAGACAATAAAAATTTATAATTTTTAACACCTAATAGCCATTTGCTGCATACCGTAATGTTTCTAATTTTTAGACAACAAAAAATTTAAAAACTATCTCTATACCTCGATAGCAGTGTTTAACGTATTTCTTACGAATAACTATTAAAAGTAGTTGTGCTTGAAATTTTGAGAAATACATTGAAGTCTGCCTTTAACGAACCCGTTTATAACGAATTTCCCGTTAAAACGAACTATTTTATAATGCACGAAAAAATACTACTGCTCGAACTAGCGACGCGGCGGGAGGAAACAAGTAGAATAGGGGTTCCCAGTGAGTTTCGGTGAATTCCCTAGATCAAGTCGCGCGACATCGAGCACAGGGAGTGGCAAGTTCGTTATAAACGGACACAAAACGTCCAAATTTGGTTCGCTTTATCCGGAAATTCGTTATAATCGGGTTATAACTCGGCACCCAAATCTTTACACAAAGCTTATTGATAATTATATCCATCACAAAATGTAATTCAGGTGAAATATTTTTTGCAGCCAAGGCCTCCCTATGTATGACGCAATGTGTGAATTCCTCCATACCACCCTGACATCGTGCAAGCTCCAACCGTAAACACACCGACACACTTCTCCTGTTGAATGCTATTATCTTCCATGTATGAATCTATAATCTCAAACAAATCACTAGCCGTACCAGTCATTTTTTTGGTAAAATAACAAATCCTCACGTACATTTGTTTCTTCTGTAGCTTCATCCAGTGAATAGCAAATATAACCAGAAAGATTTTTCCACAATTAACTCACTAATTGTCTTCAGCTATGTCATGAATGCGACAACTAATCGTATTGTTTAGAAAAGGAATATTTTTTATTTCTTTAGCCGCCGATTCTCCAATCATCACTGATACCATTTCAATGGCTGCAGGTAAAATAAGATCTTAAATTTTGTAGTATTGTAAGCGACCCTGTAAGAGGCGAGCAGTGCTTTGGAAGGAATAGATGCTCTGGAAAACAAGGATGTCGACTGATGTTTCAGTTCTCGCAATTTCCTTACATTAAAAAAAAAATTTCGCGGCTTTCCTTGTAAATTACTGTGAGTTGTTTCTAAATGACGTTTCAATTTATTAGGAAGTCATACTTTCAGCTGCCAACACCTTATGACGAACAACACATAGGGGAAGTTCCATATTTTCCTTTGCTAACGTAGGTAAATTCAAAATCTAAATATTGGTCATCATTATTTTCTGTACATTTTTCGTTTTTCTACAGTTTCTTTTCTATCCTCTCCTGCGTCCTTCAGCACGTTTTCTATTTATTTGGATAAAGTTATCCATTTTAAGTAATAAATACTTGTGCGTAAATTAAATATAAACAACACTTGAAATCAATAACACTGCATTCATCAACGCTTGCAATCGACGAATAAATAAACGCCGAAACAAAAGACCGAACGATGAACGAACAAAAGCGCGGGGAAATGGAGGGGCGGGCACTTACTGAGTCGCTAATACCTCATTACGTCATGAGCAGGCGACCTGTGCGTACCATCTCGCGACTCCTCTAGGATAGCGCCGTTAGGGAACCACTGGTCTAAGTAACTATAGAATTGACAGCAGATACTCGCAGATTATTCAAAATATATATAAAAATACAACATTTCAGATAGTATTGAAAGAAAATACCAATAAGATAGAAATGAAAAGGGGGTATATCAAGGGGACACCATCTCGCCGAAATTGTTTACGTTGGCGCTAGAAGATCTTTTCAAACAACTTTCATGGACAAGTAAAGGTATAAAAATAGGACGAGAACAAGTTTGTTTCTAAATTCGCTGATTGCGTGTCTCCTTGGATTCGTCGTTAAATTCTTTGAATCTATTCGGGGTATAACAAAGATATTACGATTTATGACGACAAAACGTTTAGAAGCAGCAGCTTCTTTGCATTTTCGGTCAAATCAAGGCAGCCAAAATAACATCGGAAACCTTCTTAGTGCAGTCAAATCTATCGTCGAGGATTTTAAAACAAACGTTTAACCAAGGGAAGTTCGAAAATATTCCATGAGTTCTTCCCATCGAGGAAATTTGTACTGCCAAACACTTGCGCACTTTATTCGTCTCTCTGTCACTGATTGGTAGGATACTACAAACCAGTTAAAGAAGAATGTGGCGAACTCTCCGTCTCGATCAAAGATCGTGTTTGTCCATCAATAAGCTGAGTACAATGATGAGAATGATTCAATTTCACGACACTTGTTCGTCGGTAGTATTTGAATGCTTAAGCCAGTTGATTGATGTTGTGGACATTAAAGTTGCCTAGAATGGCAATTTCGGCATTTGGATAGTTAATTTGCAAATGATCAATGCTATCTGCAAGTGAAGCGCAAAGTGTTCTAAAGTTAGTATATCACTTGGTGGTCTATAGAGGCAGCAGATTAAGCTTGAGGTTTGTTGAGTCGTTATTTTTAAAACACATAACATCAAAGTTTCTGGGCGCCAAAGCCTCCTTTCGTTGGTAGAGAGGTCGCTTCTGATAAAAAGACTCCAGATTCCAAAGTTTTATGCCTAAACCAGGGTATAGAAGTCGTACCCAGGATAATGAAAGTTGCCTGTGTTGGTCGATGAACTGGCTCTGGTTTCACAGAGATCGAGTACATGCGGTTTATTTGATTACAATGAAACTTCCTATGTTCTATTTTAAGTTGTGATCTCTGCATGTTGACGCCCCTGAATCAGCCCCACCCGGAGATTGGGGGGCTATTTTATCTCCGGATTTTTTTGTATCCAGGTGTTTCATCATGGTTTTTGATCCCACAATCAGGGACATCGGCACAGCCACGAAACGTTAAGGAACTCCACGCAGCCTAAGCTGATGCCATGGTATCCACACGGGCAATGCCTGGTGGAATCTGGGCATCTATCTCACATAAGTTGGTCTTTTACTCGTCTTTTACGACAAGCAGAACGTACCGGTGGTGATATTCTATCCCACGTTTCCACGGCGCGTCGTTTGGTAGTACTACTGAATACATTTTCCGATATTTTTTTCATCTATTACATTCAATCAATATGGTT
>JAHKBH010003711.1:0-15019 GCA_019049505.1 Pachyrhynchus sulphureomaculatus
AATGCGTTTTTGACATTCGTAAAGTTTGTGAGGTCTCGTGTAGTTTGTGGAAGAGGCAGACAACCTCCGAATGCACTACCTATGGATGATGAGGAACAAAGAGAAAACGGTTAATTACCCTGTTCAAGTCATAAGCAGCTGATCTAGTAGGCCCATTTCCACGTTCAAAAAGGGAAATAAATGACTTTTCGCAATTTCTTTGCTTTGGTGCGTTAACCAAAGTATACGTGTTATTCCTTTGAGAAGCAGCTCTAAAGCCGAATGCTTTTTGAAAATTTTAGAAAGAAATACGATACTTTGTTTCTAATCGCAGACGGAGTTTCATCGCTTTTCGATATGCGTAACTCGGTTACTCAGTTTACTTCTGAGTGTCTTAAGAGCTTAAGTGAGAATATAGGTTTTAACATACGTTTCAATCCGTGTGCCCTCTACAATATAATTTCGTTCAAAATGAATATTCGTTGATTCACGTGATAATTCGGGATTAAAGGAATTTCAAAGATTCAAACACGAAGTAACGGGTTTACACCGTCTTTCTTAGTTTACGGCAGACAGATACCTCTATCTGGATCGTATTATAAAAATTTAGATTTGGATGTCAATGTTGACAGCGAAATAATTCCGGGTAACAGGGGGTGCGTACGCCGAAAATTTAAAGGGTTTAAAAGATATTTTCACGACGTGCGTAGTAGGATACATAAGGCTTATGAACGGAACAGTAAGTCTTACTAACCTTAGTAAAAAAGGGAATTTTTCCTTTAAGATAGGTGACCACGTTTGGCGAAAAAAAAAATAAAAATTCTTTCCAGTGCAGCAGATAAATTCACATCTAAGTTGGTACCTAAGTATGTGCATTGCGTGATAAGAGAAAAGATTTCAGACTTAGTTTATGGTTTGGTTAATTTAGATGGGACTAAAATAGGACGATGGCATATTAAAGACTTAAAACCATTCAATGAACCTAACCCTAATGAAAGTTTGTCAGAAGAAGAATAGGTTATATTTACATTATCTTAATTGCTTTACCTTATTTTTTTTGATGTTGCTCTGTTAGAGGTGACGACCTCGTCTTTTTGACTGTTATAAAAGTTGAGCAGAGAATAGCTTACTTTTATTGTTTAAAGCTAAGGTTTTGGGTATTGGCCATATCCCAAACTTAGGTTGATTGTAGTTGATGTTTAGCATCGACTCAGCTGTTGCGAGCTTGCGAAAGAGTCACACTCAGGATTTATCATAAGACTGGTATGTCGGTGGTCGCGGGATTTGATTTGCTTATGACCCAAAATAATATTCCAGTTCTTGACACTTGGAAGCGAAATTTTGATTAGAGGCAATCCAAGGTGATCTTGAGTTAGGACAAGCGCAAGATGTAGCTCGTGTAGTGTGATGTGTAGAGTCAAAATTTTTATGAGCAATTTCAAAGTTCGTTACCCCGAGTGGGTGTTATTTTATTACCTTAATGGTATATGTTGGGTGCAATTAAGAGTAAATTGATTTTGGTTTATCCAGTAAGTCTAAGACTTGGATTATTTTGATTTAGATCTTCTTCTGAATTGACAAACTGAGGGTATTTTCGATTTTTTTTTTCAGAGCCGTTTAAACGTTACCTTTGAGTCACTAATTTTTTTAAAAAAAATTTTTTGCACTGGACTCATAGGCGTTATGTTGAGTTTTCTCGATCTTACTATCAGATTGATAGAAAATTGAAGTTCTGCAGGAGAACTAAAGGCTGATCATTTCCAAGAGATGAGAGCAGAGTAAGACAGTAGTTTCACAAAGAAATGATCAAAATCTGATACGAGATGAGAACCTTGTCAAGAGAGGCTAAGCGCAGTGAAGGAAGATTCCTAACCGAATTTTTAGATTTTCACCAGATAATCTAGAAGTTTGGGCTGACAGAAAACGGTTATGCCTGATACCTGTAGCAGTTTCTTCTAGAGGCTATTGTCTAGGAAGACGATTAACACCATGATCGAATATTTTAGCTGTCGACGATGTTTTCTTCTTGTTTCTGATTAAGCTGGAAAAGCTCTTGTCGTCTTCAAAGTTTTGTTGCGTCGCCACCAAAAATTTGAGAAATTTTTGCTTCATGTAGCTTCTTAAGCTCATTTTCGTTTTTTTTTTAAATTTCGTTAGAAGCTTGGTTAAGTCAACCTTGTAAACCTTTTAGGTTGTATCCCATGAGTTATTTGTTTTTACAGGCTGTGATGCACCGGGTGCTAACAGATGCCGTTACGATTCGTTTGGCAGGGAGTTGGTCTTCCTGAGGAGCAGACTGATTGGAAGGGTAGTCTATGGGGGGTGAACGTTTGACCTTTGGGACCTTTAGGGGTTTTGTTACCCAATGGTTATTTCTATTTGAACCAAAGGAGAGAGCCTAGCTACTGTAGTCGACCTCAGCTCCAATTAGCCTATTAGTGGGTGACAGGCTGTTGGCCGTAGTGTGTTTCGGAACACCCTATTGATTAAATTTTTTTTTTGACTTATGGTGGTGTGGTAGACACCGTTTTAGTTTAGTGGATGCTATAATCTACTCCCTTTTGTTGGTGGACTCCAGGGTCACCAATTCTGTATTTTTATTGTCTCCACCATTCAGTATATCGTGGTGAGGTGTTTGTCTCCTGTTATGTGGGATGGATTGAATGTTTTTCGTTGTTGTTCTAGGGGCGAGACCAGTACACGAGGGTTCTTCATGCAACTTGAAGAGGCGCAATGCTGGTTAAGTTTTATATTTCAGTGTAGCCACCCTGAAGAATGACGGAGGGCGTTTCTTCTGGCTCATGTTTCTAGGCAGATTTGTCACTTTGGTGCGATGTGCCGAAGATTTGATTAGCTTTTGCTAAGAGCTTTCACCAAGCTCAGTATGGAGTTATCATAACCAAGAGTTTGGGATTTGAACTCCTGTATATATTTCTGTACATATTTCTGTATATATTTCGGTGTATGTTGGTTGCCTGAGGGCATGTGCTCAAAATGCGAGATTTTGAGTCGTTTTGCTTATGGACTCCTATATATAGGATTATGACTTTAGGGGAGGTCCTATTTAGAGGCTAGCTGTCTCATATAGTTATGTTGGGAATGTTTCCTTGAATGTTGGTTGCGCGCGGACTAATCATTCCGTTCTTAGTGAACGTTTGCTTTTTGAAGCAGGATCATTCAGTTTGGTGAATTTTAGCTTTTATAGCTATTCACTGTGTTTAGAGTGAATTTTAGCTTTTATAGCTATTCACTGTGCCTATAGTGATTTTGTTAGCTTTTATAGCTGCTCACTATGTTAATGGCGAGTTTGTTCTTTTAGAACGCAGACTTTTGTGTAGTCGAGGACTATTTACAGAGTGTTTTCTTGGCGAGGAGCCGAGGTTTTTTCTGGCGATATACCAGAGTGTTTTCTTGGCGAGGAGCCGAGGTTTTTTCTGGCGATATACCAGAGTGTTTTGTTGGCGATAAGCTGACGTGTTTTCTGGCGATCAACCAGAGCGTTTTCCCTAGCGATTTTAGCATGTCTAGATGTCTTAGGACGTCGACATTGCGCGATAGAGTGCGATTATTTTCCGAGTGCGACTAGTAGTGATACTAGATTTAGAATGTTCTCTTAGCGATGAGCTAGAGCATGGATGGCGATTTTTCCCGAGCGTTTCTCTGGATATTTATCCAGATATTATTTTTTTTTTGGCCTAGTGCTAAATGGTCTGACAAGACTTTTTCTTTTTAGTGTAAGTGTTTGCACTAGAATCATTTTTTTATTTTTTTTATTTAGGAATTTTTATAAATTTCTTTTGCTGAAATAGAAAATTTTCAGACAATCCTTAAACTATTTTAAGGGGGGGTGTTCATATTTTATTTCAGTTCATTTTTTTTGATTTAGACAAGAGTCTAGGCAAAGTTAAATTATTTTTTTGTTTTGGTAACGATAACAGAGCTGATTCTTTTATATAAGAAGACCGCGATTGTTACTTTGAACAGGTATTTCTTATGTTCATGCAAGGATTTTTATTTACTTTTTGATGTACTTAACATTAGTGCTTAATTAAGTTAGGTCTAGTTATAAGATTCTTGTGTACTTGCAAAGATTTTCATTTGGTTTCCATTGTACTTAATATTAGTGCTTAATTGAATTAAGTCTAGTAGTAAGGTCTGAAGTTTGTAATTTTGTTTTAAGTTCTGACCTTAGTATTAAGTGATAGTGTACCACTTTGTACCTTTTCATAAGTAGCCTAAGTTTAATAGACTAGTGTAGTCTATTTCTTTTTGGAAGGGGGTGTAAGTAAATGTAACATTCATTTTTTCCTAGATTTTAAGACCATGTAATGTTACTGATTTTTCATTTCAAATTGTACTTATTTTCATTTTTGTATCGAACGGTATATTAAACAGAAAGTTCCAAGACGTTCGGTATATACGGTTGTGCGGGTTCCTGACCGAACCTCTCGCTACGCCGCGATTGGTGGAATGTTTGATCGGCAGTTTTGATTGGAGCGTCGTGATATTACTGGCAAAAGTCGCACGATTATTTAAGGCTCCGCAGACCGTAAATCGAGGCTGTTTTCCATCTAGCCGCAGCCAGGCAGTACCGTCTAGCCGAGAGGCTATTTTCCATCTAGCCGAAGTAGGCTAATTTTCATCAGAGCCGCTAAGTAAAAGCACCAGTGTCTTAACTAAAAGCCGTAGTGAGCTTTCTAAGTGTTTGTTAAGAAAAAGTGTGAAATCGGCGTAGTCGATCACAGCAGGGAATAAAAAACAGTAAGTCAACAAAACTCCCTTCAATAGACTTATTCGAGAGTAGCGCCTTAACTGCAATGTAAAACAGACTAAAAAGTGAAGTGTAAAGCACGATTTCTCGTCTTCGGGGGTTATAATAGTCTAAAATTTTAATGTAACAACTACTAGTTAGGCTAGAATTTGTTAGGTAAAACTGTAAAGGTTAGAACTTTTCATTTTAAAAACAAGAATAAATTTTTTTTTTGATTTAAAGCTAGTGTCTCACTGAATATTTATTTTTCTTTTCAGGATAAGTTGTACTAGACTAATTCTTTTTAGTAATACCCATAAAACCCTTCAGCATTTTTCCATTTTTTTAGCTGAAGTTAGATCCTTTCTATTTTAAAAATGGATGGTGCCCAAAATTTCGTACAGCTAAAGCCTTTTAAAAAATAGAAAAAAAATTCCAAAAAGACGTAAGAAAAATATCTCTTACCCCATATTTCTCTACCAAGGAAAACTGAGCTAGTGTTTGTTTAATTTTCTTTAGTTCTTTTAAAAATCAGGATCCACTCAATTCATTAGCAGAAATTAAAGCGGGGGGGGGCTGCAAGAAAATTGTGCTTAAGCTTGGGGCGTCCAATATTCAAACGGTACAAAATGACGCAGTGTACGTGGGGCGCAATTAAAACACCTTTTCATAAGCTATAAAATGACACCACAACGTGCGGGCAAGTTCACAGGTTACAAAATTACGCCCAAGCGTGGGACAAACAACTTCTCACAGGGTACAAAAAGAAGATGCCTCAAACTGAGGACATTTTTTCAAAAAGTTACAAAAATTACGCCCAAGCTTGGGGCAACATTATTTCACACGTTACAGTGTATTAAACTAAGCCTATTCATCAAAAAAAGGTACAAAGTGGTACACTATCACTTAATACTAAGGTCAAAACTTAAAACAAAATTACAATCTTCGGACCTTACTACTAGACTTAATTTAATTAAGCACTAATATTAAGTACAATGAAAAACTAAATGAAAGTCTTTGCATGATCACAAGAATCTTATAAAACTAGACTTAACTTAATTATAGCACTAAGGTTAAGTACATCAAAAAGTAAATAAAAATCCTTGCATGAACATAAGAAATACCTGTCTAGAGTAACAATCGCTGTCTTCTTATATAAAAGAATCAGCTCTATTATTGTTACCAAAACAAAAAAAAAATATAACTTTGTCTAGACTCTTGTCTAAATCAAAAAAGTGAACTGAAACAAAATATGAAACACCCCCCTTAAAATAGTTTAAGGATTGTCAGGAAATTTTCTATTTCAGCAAAAGAAATTTAGAAAAATTCTTAAATAAAGAAAAATAAATAAATAAATGATTCTAGTGCAAACATAACACTAAAAGGAGAAAGTCTTGTAAGAAGCACAAGGGCAAAAAAAAAAAAAAAAAATATCTGGATAAATATCCAAACAAACGCTCGGGAAAAATCGCTATCAATGCTCTAGCTCATCGCTAAGAGAACATTTCAAATCTAGTATCACTACTAGTCGTACTCAGAAAATAATCGCACTCTACATCGCAATGTCGACGTCCTAAGACATCCAGACATGCTAAAATCGCTAGGGAAAACGCTACATCGCGCAATGTCGACGTCCTGAGACATCCAGACATGTAAAAATCGCCAGGGAAAACGCTCTGGTTGATCGCCAGAAAACACGTCAGCTCATCGCCAACAAAACACTCTGGTATATCGCCAGAAAAAAACCTCGGCTCCTCGCCAAGAAAACACTCTGGTATATCGCCAGAAAAAACCTCAGCTCCTCGCCAAGAAAAACACTCTGGTATATCGCCAGAAAAAAAAACCTCGGCTCCTCGCCAAGAAAACACTCTGTATATCGCCAGAAAAACCTCGACTCCTCGCCAAGAAAAACATTCTGGTACATCGCCAGAAAAAAGCCTCGGCTCCTCGCCAAGAAAACACTCTGTAAATAGTCCTCGACTACACAAAGCCTGCGTTCTAAAAGAACAATCTCGCGCCATTAATATAGTGAGCAGCTATAAAAGCTAACAATATCACTATAAGCGCAGTGAATAGCTATAAAAGCTAAAATTCACTCTAAACACAGTGAATAGCTATAAAAGCTAAAATTCACTAAACTGAATGATCCTGCTTCAAAAAGCAATGTTCACAAAGAACAGAATGATTAGTCCGCGCGCAACTAACATTCAAGGAAACATTCCCAAAATAACTATATGAGACAGCAAGTCTCGAAATAGGACCTCCCTAAAATCATAATCTTATATATAGGAGTCCATAAACAAAACGACTCAAAATCACACATTTTGAGCACATGCCCTCAGGCAACCAATACACAGAAATATATACAGAAATATATACAGAAATATATACAGGAGTTCAAATCCCAAACTCTTGGTCATGATAACTCCATATCAAGCTTGGTGAAAGCTCTTAGCAAAGCTAATCAAATCTTCGGCACATCGCACCAAAGTGGCAAATTTGCCTAGAAACATGAGCCAGAAAAAACGCCCTCCATCATTCTTCAGGGTGGCTACACAGAGATATTAAACTTAACCAGCATTGCGCTTCTTCAAGTTGCATGAAGAACCCTCGTGTACCGGTCTCGTCCTAGAACAACAACGAAAAGAATTTAATCCATCCCACATAACAGGAGAGAAAACACCTCACCACGATATACTGAAAGGTGGAGACAATAAAATACGGAAATGGTGACCCTGGTGTCCACCAACAAAAGGGAGTAGATTATAGCATCCACTAAACTAAAACGGTGTCTACCACACCACCATAAGTCAAAAAAAAATTAATCAATAGGGTGTTCCGAAACACACTACTGCCAACAGCCTGTCACCACTAATAGGCTAATTGGAGCTGAGGTCGACTACAGTAGCTAGGCTCTCCTTTGGCTCAAATAGAAATAAACCATTGAGTAACAAAACCTCTAAAGGTCCCAAAGGTCAAACGTTCGCCCCCATAGACTACCCTTCCAATCAGTCTGTTCTTCAGGAAGACTAACTCCCTGCCAAACGTCGTAACGGCATCTGTTAGCACCCAGTGCATACAGCCTGTAAAAACAGATAACTCATGGGATACAACCTAAAAGGTTTACAAGGTTAACTTAACCAAGCTTCTAACGGGAAATTTCCAAACAACGGAAATGAGCTTAAAAAGCTACGTGAAGCAAAAATTTCTCAATATTTCGGTGGCAATGCAACAAAACTTTTGAAGACGACAAGAGCTTTTCCAGCTTAATCAGAAACAAGAAGAAAACATCGTTGACAGCTAAAATATTCGATCATGGTGTTAATCGTCTCCCTAGACAATAGCCTCTAGAAGAAACTGCTACAGGTATCAGGCATAACCGTTTTCTGTCAGCCCAAACTTCTAGATTACCTCTTGGAAATCTAAAGATTCGGTTAGGAATCTTCCTTCACTGCGCTTAGCCTCTCTTGACAAGGTTCTCATCTCGGTATCAGATTTTGATCATTTCTTTGTGAATCGACTGTCTTACTCTGCTCTCATCTCCTGTAAATGATCAGCCTTTAGTTCTCCTGCAGGACTTCAATTTCCTATCAATCTGATAGTAAACTGAAAAAACTCATCATACGCCTATGAGTCTATGCAAAAAATTTAAAAAAATTAGTGACTCAAAGGTAACGTTCAAACGGCCCTGAAAAGAATAGAAAAATACCCTCCGTTTGTCAATTCAGAAGAAGATCTAAATCAAAATAATCCAAGTCTTGGACTTACTGGATAAACCAAAATCAATTTACTCTTAATTGCACCCAACATATACCACTAAGGTAATAGAAATACACCCACGCGGGTAACAAACTTTGAAATTGCTCATAAAAATTTTGACTCAACATCATACCACACGAGCTCCATCTTGCGCTTGTCCAAACTCAAGATCACTTTGGATTGCCTCTAATCAAAATTTCGCTTCGAAGTGTCAAGAACTGGATATTATTTGGGGTCATAAGCAAATCAAATCCGCGACCACCGACATACCAGTCTTATGATATATCCTGAGTGAAGTGACTCTTTCGCAAGCTCGCAAACAGCTGAGTCGATGCTAAACATCAACTACTATCAACCTAAGTTTGGATATGATCAGTACCCAAAAACCTTAGCAAAAAAACTATAAAAGTAAGCTATACTCTGCTCAACTTTTATAACAGTCAAAAAAAATGTGAGGTCGTCACCTCTACAGAGCACACATCAAAAAAATAAAGTAAAGCAATTAAGATAATGTAAATATAAATTATTCTTCTTCTGACAAACTTTCACTAGGGTTAGGTCCATTGAATGGTTTTTAAGTCTTTAATATGCCATTGTCCTACTTTAGTCCCATCTAAATTAACCAAACTATAAACTAAATCTGAAATCTTTTCTCTTATCACGCAATGCACATACTTAGGTACCAACTTAGATGTGAATTTATCAGCTGCACTGGAAAGAATTTTATTTTTTCGCCAAACGTGGTCACCTATATTAAAGGAAAAATCCATTTTTCTAAGGTTGTAAGACTTACTGTTCCGTTCATAAGCCTTATGTATCCTACCACGCACGTCGGTGAAAATATCTTTTAAACCCTTTAAATTTTCGGCGTACGCACCCCTGTTACCCGGAATTATTTCGCTGTCAACATTGACATCCAAATCTAAATTTTTATAATACGATCCAGATAGAGGTATATGTCTGCCGTAAACTAAGAAAGACGGTGTGAAAACCCTGTTACTTCGTGTCTTGCGGTGTACACGGGATTAAAACGGATGTTAAAAACCATAAGTTTCACTTAAGCTCTTAAAACTCTTAGAGGTAAACTGTAGAGTACCGTTATCGCATATCAAGAGCGATGGAACACCGTGGATTAGAAAGACATCATTTTCCAAAATTCTCTCTATATGTTCAGCTTTAGAGCTTTTCAAAGGAAATAGCATGGTATACTTTGTTAACCAGCAAGAAACCACGAGAAGCCATTTGTTTCCCTTTTTTGAACGTGGGAATGGGCCTACTAGATCAGCTGCTATGACTTGAAAAGGGTAATTAACCGTTTTCTCTTTTCCCATCAGTCCCATAGGTAGTGTATTTGGAGATTTCTGCGCTCCACATACTTCACAAGTCCTCACAAACTTTAAGATATCAAAGCGCATTTTTGGCCAATAATACTGTTCCTGAACCTGTGAAGAGTTTTATAAAAAACCAAAATGACCAGAAGTAGGAGGAGTATGGACACATGTCTATAATTTCCTCTCTCTGTGGTTTAGGAACTAGTAGTTTTCCACTCGGGTACATTAACTTTTAAAGGCAACTGGTTTGGGATAAACTTGTACACGAAATTATTTTCCACTTTCCACTGCGGAAAATTTTGAGGAAATTCTTTAATTTGCTGCCGTAAATTATCGTACCATGGATCAATGCGATCTATATCAACTGTATCAATTCTTACGCCAATCTGTGCATTAAGACTGTTTTCGTCCACTATATGATCTGGGATTCTTGACAAAGCGTCAGGAATAACATTGTGGACTCCTTTTCTATGAATTAAATTAAACGTATGTTGTCTCAGCCTAATCGCCCAACGCGCTAGTTTGCCACTAGGGTTTTTAATAGAATTAAGCCACAATAAACTATAATGATCTGTTATGACCGTGAAAGGAACACCTTCTATGTAAGGTCGAAACTTTTCGATGTTAAAGAGTACTGCTAAACATTCTTTTTCAACAACCGAATAGTTACGTTCAGCCTTGGATAAAGTTCTACTGGCATACGCTATCACTCTTTCCTCACCATTGATTTTCTGTGTTAGGACGCCCCCTAAACCGGTATAAGAAGCATCACTGGAAATATAAAACTGTTGGGAAAAATCTGGTTGGGATAAAATTGGAGCTGAAACCAATAGCTCTTTAATCTTTATAAAAGATCTTTCTGCTGCGTTTGTCCAATCTATCGATTGTCCTTTTTTTTCGTCCTTTCAAAAGATCGTTAATAGGCGACAACAGGGTAGAAAAATTCTCAATAAAACGTCTATACCATGAACACATTCCTACGAAGCGCTTAACTTCCGTAGTATTAGTAGGTCTCGCATAATTAACCATGCTTGCTACTTTATCCGGATCGGTACGCAAGGAATTTGAGCCTACAATATAGCCTAAAAACTTTAGAGAAGTTTTGAAAAAAATCACATTTGCTCAAATTTATCGTCAGTCCGGCCTCTTTCAATTTATCTTTTACTTCTTTAAGTAAGCGAATATGCGATTCGAAGTCTTCCGATGTTACTAAAATATCACCGAGATAGGTAAAAATATGTGGCTCATATTTCGGACCAAATATAGCGTCCACTAAACGTTGCTGAGTTTGAGCAGCGTTCTTTAGACCAAACGGCATAGTGACGAACTGAAATAGACCTCGGCCTACTACTGCAAAAGCGGTCTTTTCCTTAGAAGATTTGTCTAAAGGAATTTGCCAGAAAGCCTTTCTAAGATCTATCGAGGATACATACTTAGCATTCCTGAGTGATGTCAAAATTCTGTCGATGTTCGGTAATGGATAGTTATCAAATTTGCTGACCTCGTTGAGCTTTCTTCCGTCAAAGCATAGACGATATCACTCCGAGTTTCAACATTTCGTCTAACTCCTTATTTAATACTTTTGACATATACGGAGACATGGCGAAGGGCCTTGTCTTTACAGGACTGGCATCAGCCGTATCTATGGACATGGTGATTTTATTCGTTCGGCCTAACCTATCTTTACTACTTATTTCCTTGAAAGAGCTTATTACTTTTTCTGCCTTTAAGCGTTCCGTCCGCGAGAGATCATCTAGGGTACATAGACGCGAGAAAAGGTTTTCCAAAGAACTTTCTGAATAACAATCTTTAAAACTTGTATGAGAATTGACTTCTAGGGACTGTGGATACCACGAATTATCTTTTTAAAATTTACTAAAATTCCAAATTTTTGTGCAAAATCACATCCTAAAACCAAAGTATGTGATAGAGAAGGTACTACTAAAGCAGAAATTACTAAATAATGACCATTGCAGACTAGCGGCAACTCAACCGTACCTAAAACTTTTAGACGGCTGCCATTTGCAGTGGTAACACTTCTATTTTTGACATGGCATATTTTTATACTTAAACGACTTAAAATTTTTAACACCATTCTGACCTACAACGGAGGTATTTGCACGAGAGTCAAATAAAGCCGAGAAATGGACACCTAATAGATTTATCTTTATATGCGGTCTATTATCTAAATATTTATGCACGAATAAAGGAGACATGTGACCATTTGGAGAAGCAGGAGTTTTAACTTGAGAGGGAGAATTTTTATTAGACTTAAAAAAAAATCTGAAACTTTTTGTAACTATTTAGTCCAATCTGATCTATTGGAATATTTCTTTACTTAAGATCCTCGTTAGAATCTTTCTTTTATCCGCGACCGGACGTTCTGAGAAAGTACGACGGATTTTCATTTCATAGTCTAATTCATATTCCAGTAGGTGATTGACTTTAAAATTGAAGGCTTCCATGGTAAATGTATTTAGATTATAAAATTTAAAAGAATTGTTTAAAAAGTCGTAAAAATATTCTTCCTGTGCTCCCAATAGTCAAAATAAAATCATGTAAAGGCAACTAAAATATGTAAACTTCTTTACCAAACATTTAAAAAATCTTCCACAATTTCAAAAAAATTTCTAAGTATTGCCTTCTATTAAAATTCCTTTACTAAATATGTTAAGAATTTTCAACAAAAAAATCTCCAAATACCGTTTCGTATCAGCAAAGTATTTTTAATATTCATGCAAAACATAGGTGAGAAAAAAAGTACAGTTTTTTCTTCGGTTAACCGCAAAATAAATCTAACACTGCAAAATTAAAGTATGCGATACATCCGCCAATCTGAACTATAAAGCTAGCTTTTAAGGAAAAAGCAGGGATCACTTAACTTAGAGTCAATTAACAAAATTCAAATATCTATACCACCATCAGATAAATTGAAATAAATTTTCCTTCAAATTTCCTGCTTTTGTCTTATTGCTATAGTGTAGTTTCGTTTAATAAATATTATGAAATAAAAATATCTGAAAAGTTAGAGCTTTTACTTTGTTCGAAAGCTAGTACACTGAACCCTTTAAAAAATAAAATTCCAAAAGCCCCGCGTTGACAGCGTCATTTTGTAACATGGGAACTTGCCCGCTCTTTGTGGCGTCATTTTTTGTACCCTGTGAAAAGTGGTTTGTCCAACGCTTGAGCGCAATTTTCTTGCAGCCCCGCTTTAATTTCTGAGAAGGTATTGAGTGAATAATGATTTTAAAAGAACTAAAGAAATTAAACAAACACTAGCTCAGTTTTCCTTGGTAGAGAAATATGGGTAAAGATAATTGTTGTACGTCTTTTTGGAATTATTTTTTTTTATGATTAAAAACTTTAGTTGTACAATTTTTTTTTTTTGTTTTGGGCACCATTATTTTAAAATAGAAAGGATCTAACTTCAGCTAAAAAAATGAAAAAAATACTGAAGTGATATACCGTTATTACTAAAAAGAATTAGTCTAGTACAACCCTTCTTATCCTGAAAAGAAAAATAGGTGCACAGTGAAACACTAGCTTTAATCAACAAAAAGAAAATTTTATTCATGATTTTAAAATAAAAGTTCCAACCCTTGCAGTTTTAAGAATTACATAAATTCTAGCCTAAACAGTAGTTATTAAAATTAGAGTTCCTAAATCAGTCATTTTATTTCTAAAACTTTACTACACCCGAAATCAAAGAGTCGTGATTTTCACTTCACGATTTATCAGTTCAAATTGCTGTTAAAACACTTATTTGCGGGAAAAATAGATCTACTGATGTATGTTCTGGTAACTTACGGTTTTCCTATGGGCTTCTAGGCCTTCAATGGAACACAAAACCGATTTCACACATTCCATCACTTATGAGAAAAGCCTACTTTGGCTACTCCATGTAGAAAAAAACACACAAAGCCCACTACGGCTTTACGTTAAAAACTCGTACTTAATTTGGCTCTCGTAAATATTGCCAGAAGCCTCTACTGCGGCTTGATGGGCGAAGCCTGGCTGCGGCTTGATGAGAATAAGCCTTCTCGGCGGCTTGATGGTACTAAGCCTTCACGGCGGCTTGGTGGAAGTAAGCCTTCTCGGCGGCTCGATGGAAGTAAGCCAAGATCCGCGCTCTCCGGACCCTTAAATAAGCTGTGAGCACTCTGTCTCTAAAATGGCGACGCCGGAACCAAACTCCGGAAACAAACATTTGACCAATCCCGGCGTACTATGAATTCGATAGATTCGATCGGAAACCCGCACTGCGCGGCTAGAAAATTCTGCTGAAATACACTGCTCGATACAAAGATGCAAAGAAGTACAAATATAAAGCGAAAAATCAGTAACATTACATACTCTTAAAATCTAGGAAAAAATGAATGTTACATTTTATATATATTTATTATATATATATATATATATATATATATATATATATATATATATATATATATATATATATATATATATTTATATATATATATATATATATATATATATATATATATATATATATAATATATATATATATATATATATATATATATATATATATAAATATATATATATATATATATTATATATATATAAATATATATAATATATATATATATATATATATATATATATATATATATTATATATATATATATATATATATATAATATATATATATATATATATATATATATATATATATATATATATATATATATATATATATATATATATATATATATTATATATATATATATATATATGTATATATATATATATATATATATATATATATATATATATATATATATATATATATATATATATATATATATATATATATATATATATATATTATATATATATATATATATATATATTATATATATATATATATATATATATATATATATATATATATATATATATATATATATATATATATATATATATATATATATATATATATATATATATATATATATATATTACGAGTATATAATAATGTTTTATTTGCCAATCTGCACAAAGCAGAATATACATAATAATGATAAACATAACAATAATTACTTGAACATTGTATAGGTAAATCTTTAAATGTATCCTCCTGTCTTCTA
Source organism: Pachyrhynchus sulphureomaculatus (assembly GCA_019049505.1). Lineage (NCBI taxonomy): Eukaryota > Metazoa > Arthropoda > Insecta > Coleoptera > Curculionidae > Pachyrhynchus > Pachyrhynchus sulphureomaculatus. Next base: position 14,931 of record JAHKBH010003711.1, read on the forward strand.
TAATATACTATATATAAAATGCAACGTGCAGTGAAGATAATAGTGAATCAAGTCGGAAAAAAGGTGGCCCGCTAGCAACCCTCTTCCAA
>JAHKBH010003712.1:2500-14985 GCA_019049505.1 Pachyrhynchus sulphureomaculatus
CTTTCCACTCTTGAAATAAGACGCGTTTAACGGTATCTTTTGATGTGAATGAGTGTTCCTTGATTATTCATTTGAGGATCGATTACACATGTTCTATAAGGTTGGAATCTGTGGCGGCCAATCCAGAAGCTCCACCCTATTCGCCTGGAACTACTTCATTGCCGTTCAACGCATATTTTTCAAATTTGTATCACCAAACATTATACAAAATGATGGACATTTGCTGACATGAATCCTCATACCATAGTACTGCAGCCTCTGTTTTACAGACGGTACTACGCAATTCAAGTTATACTCCTCTCCTATCCGGCGCCTTATATGATAGTAACAAGTGTACCAAAAACCTAAAACACGAAAAAAATAAACATCACAGAAAAATCCAAGAAATAGTTTTTTGAATCACTAATTCACTAAAATTAACGGTTTAAACAATATCCACCTAAGAAACAGTACATACCTCGAAGTTCGACTCGTCCCATCACACCATATTAGACCAATCGAAATTTTAAGAACATCCTAACAACATTAATTGAGACTGCAATCGTAGGCGAAATGTCAGCAAATCACTCTAATTTGACATCTAATCCATAAAGATATTAGAATAGAGAAGGTTAAGCACCTATAGAGCCTGCTATAAGCGAAAGCGTGGCATCGTTAAAAAGAGAAAGAAATAATATAAGTCATTATGTCTCTCTTACTCTTTCTTGTTCTTCGTTGGCTCTGGACGAAATACGGATCATATTCTCGCACGGGGCGTGCGAGTAAGATAGATAGAATGACTCATATTATTTCTTTCTCTGAGTGCCACGTTTCTCGCGAGAACTTGCCTCCTCCATTCTAATAGCTCTATGATCTAATCCCAAAAACTACAAATTTTCACGTAACGTAGCGGTGAAAGCTTTCATGTTGAGACTTTTTTTGTTTTTAAAACTTATTGGACACATTTGTGTATGTTCAAGTTTAGAGTTTACTTTTGTTTAAAAAAAAGGTTTTGGCCTCATGCAGACGGTCCAGTTAAAAATTGCAAATTTAGTAAACGATTAAGTTCAAGTTAGTAGTAGTGAATATTCCTTGTTAACATAGGATCTTTATAGGGAACTATTCCAAATAAACCTGTATGTATTCCTGTTTAGCGGATTGATACAAGTTTGGCTAATGTTAGCAATGTTTATTTGACTAACTACTGTACTGGTTGTGAATATCTCGAAATATCTCCTGAAAAGGGATAAATCAAATTATTGAATTAAATGAGATAATTTCTCTGGATTTTTGGAAATGGACAAAAAGAAAAACTCGAACTTGCTTGGGTTATTCTGTCCATGGATCCAGGTTTAGGAGGTCAAAATACATAAAGATGTCTGATCTTGATTACTCTCCAGTGCAAACGGTACGTAGAAAATAGGGATAAATTCAGTAACTAAATAAATGGGTTTTTCGTCGATTTCTAATATTTTTGAATTTTTTGAAAAATTGTGACATGCTGATACGATTCTGACAATGGATTCGGATTCAGCTGGTTAAAATACATAAGAATATTTGTTTGTAATATATCAGTAACAACTGATTCTACTCATGCAAAGGGTATTTTACTCTTGAGGCTAATAGGAGTTGAGGATAGTTCCCGAACGAACGGCAAGACTACAAAATCTAACACCTTATATTTTAACGGTACAAATGAGGCACCGGATTGCAGAACTACCCCTATAAGTGACCCCTGTTTCCCTAGTAGGCAGGAGAGAGGATAACGCTGTGAACACGTCGATCGACGGACAAAATCAATTTATAACACCATAATCAACTCGTCGTTTTTCTGTAAATAATTAATGAATCAAGTTGATTTTTGCGTAGAAACACTCTTTAGACTTGTGCGCTTTTTATGGATATAGCCGTTTGACAAAAATTGTTTTGTTTAATTTGTTACTAACAATAAATAAACTTTACACTGAAAAATTTCAATATCAATTAAAAAATTGGCCAAAATGAACAATTTCGGCTTATTTTAAATACAATTATTGTAAAAACGATTTTGAAAAGTGCATATACCTTTTTATAATTTTTTTACTTTGAAAATTTATACGTGTACAGTTATACATTTAGTTTTTCTTATCTGATTTTGCTACGACAAATTAATAAATTAACATTTGGTTATTTCATTTTCAAATGAAATAACCAAATAAGAAAACGAAAGAGCTTTTGGCAGCTGAATGCATTCAAAAAAACAAATTTTCACTACTATTAGCTGCATAAAAACGCGCACGTGCGCTAAGAGCTCATGCGCGTTTGTTTATTTATCCACACCATTGCTGCAAAAATTAACATACTGACCTGAATCTTTGATATAATGTATGCAAAATAAGCCAACATTATTCATTTTGGCCAAATTTTTAATTAATATTGAAATTTTTCAGTGTAAAATTTATTCATTATTAATACTAAATTAAACAAACAATTTGATCAAACGAGTATATCCATAAAAAGCGCACAAGCTTAAAGAGTGCTTCTACGCAAAAATCAACTTGATTCGTTAATTATCACAGGTTAACATTTGATCTAAAAAAAAACACGGGGAGCGGTATGGTCCTTATGGGGTTTTTGGGGTCGCTGTTTACGGTGAGCGGGTTGGTTAACCTTCATCACATCAGATTCAAGGTCATTTGAAGGTCAAATAGAGAAAAAAACCGTAGGAAAAATCTGAAAAAATTTCATGCGGATGTTTTTGAGGTCCCTGAGTCCGAATCCGTAGTTTGTTTGACCTTACGCCTTTTCCCAGAGTGCATTTGAAGATCAAATAGAGAAAAAAATCGTGGAAAAAATCTGAAAAAATTCATGCGTATGTTTTTGAGGTCCCTGAGTCCGAACCCGTAGTTTGTTTGACTCAAGCCGCCTTTCAGAGGTCATTATAGGTCATTTCATCATCAGTTTATGTTTATTTGAAAAATATGTATGGTCATTTTGCGTTGTTAAATTTAATTTTGTTTTTATCGTACACTTGACATACAGAGGTTAATTTACAGTACATTTTTATTGATTATATCTTATACATATCATTTTACATTTACGTTAATATATCACAATCAAAAATGTCTTTTATGCTGCTCGGTCATTACAAGGGAATTAATATGTGAAATATAAGCTAAATAATGGCAGGTAGACTGATGCAAGCAAATGTTTTAATACTGTTTAAAAGTACTTATTAGTAAAACTTAAAATATTGTTCACATCAAAAATAGACTATACAAATATTTTGACTAGTTTTGTGACTGTGAAATAGACTTTTAAAATCTAAAAAAAAAATTTGACCTAAATTTTGTACTCTCGATGTTCGCTCCATATTTCTAGTAAATTTAAAGTCCAGCCCGACTGTGTTTCTTGAGGTATAAATGAAACATTGTGCGCTATGTTATGTTTAAATTTCGTTTTATAACTCAATTCCCAATACATTTCAAATTAATAATTCTAATGTCGAACAACCTTGTTATCAAGTAACCCTTAATCTGTATACTTCAATACTTAATCCTTGTCGACAAAGAAACTCTAATACCCAATACCTTTGAACCCAATAACTTACTTGTACAGTAATCCTTATATCTACTTATACTCTCATATTGTCTTATATAATACCTCAATGCGTAAGTTAACTACTAAAAATGATTCGGCTCATACTTCGTAAAGAGTCTCGAGTGTCCAAGTAGATTTTCGAAATAACGCAGTCAGTATTTAATATGAATTAAGCATAAGAGTTTGCTTCTTTTAGTATTTATCAAAGCATGTTTGAAGTACTACTCTAAACGAGAACGCTTTCGTTTCTCGTGAAATGATCTTCGACTTGCTTTTCTTTTATGAGATTTATTTGATTCTCGCTTCAGGCTCCAGCAATAATCTGCCAACATGTTTATCCCCCAAACACCTTGATACCTTTTTTCAAATTCAAAGTCTTGGTGCATCCTTTCTCCATGTTCTTCGCTAAAATCTCCGAGATTTTCAGGGAACCAATCAAGGTGTGAATGGAGAAAATGCAGTTTCAGACTCATTAAACACCCCATTTCTTTATAATTTTGTACTAAATTTCCAACAATATTTTTGTAATTAGGGTCTTTATGATTTCCAAGAAATTTAGTCGTCACCTCTCTAAAACTTTGCATGCTGCTTTTTCTTTGGCATTCATTTTCCTCTCAAATGCATCATTTTTTAGGAGGTCTCTTATTTGTGGTCCAGTAAATATGCCCTCTTTTATTTTAGCTTCAGAAAGATTAGGTAGCACTTTAAAAATATGCATGAAAGCAGGACTTTCGTTTCGGCTCATGGCCTTGACAAGTTGCTTTGCAATACCTAGTTTGATATGCAAAGGTGGAAGTAGGACCTTATTGGTTGATATCAAACTTGGACCTATGATGTTTTTTTCACCTGGAATTAATTCTTGTCTCAACGGCCAGTCTTTCCTCACATAATGCTCATCTCGAGCCCGACTATTCCACTCACAAATAAAGCACGGATAAGAAGTGTTTCCAGATTGCTGTCCCAGTAATATTGTAAATATCTTTAAGTCCCCACAAAGTTCCCAGTGGTTTTGATCATAATTCAATTTTTACAATAGCAACTCAAAATTATGGTATTCTTCATCTAATACAACAGAATGAGCGACTGGTAAAAGGGCATAAATATTTCCATTATGTAACAAGATAGCTTTTAAGTTTCTTTTTGAAGAATCTATAAACAGTCGCCATCACTTGCTGTGTATTCTATACCGTATTCTTGCACTAACTAGATAGATTATTCATTTTAGTAAAATATTTTCTGAATGGACGTTCTCTCGAACGATAGACAGAAATTTTTGTTCCTGTGGATAGACAATTTTTTTTCTTTTAGCCTAGATGCTAAAAGCTCTGATCTATCTTTCGAGAGTCCCAAGTCTCTGCACAGACCACTTAATTCGTTTTGATTAAATGTTTCGGCTTCCGATATATAATTTTCCTCAACATCTGATTCTTCTGTGCTGAAATTTTCTCTTTCTTCGTGTTCGAATGTTTCATCTGGCATATCTTCATCAGTTAACACTTCTTGTCCCAATTCATTAATTTCCATGATATGATCAGAATTTGTTTCAATAAGAACTGGTAAAGTCACAGATGTTACACGTACATATGAAATAGAATCCTTATTCTTTCGGTTGTACCCTTTCAAGTTTGTTAAGCAGAAGTAACAGTCGGTGGTATGGTCTGTTGGGGGTCTCCATATCATTGGCCAAGAAAATACCTGGTTGTTAATTCTATATAGAACATTGCGGCATTTATGACATATAGATTTTGGTGTGTAAGAGTTATCCAATGAGCTTGTATCAATATGATAAATTTAGTGATATTTTACTTTTAACGAATCTGAAAACATGAATTTCTTTTGTGGAATATACTCCCCACAAACAACACAAAAATTGTCGAGTTTAATGGAACATGACGAATTTCTTTTAGCATTTGACTCTACAGAGGCCAAGTTTCCCACCAATGTAGAGCTACCGTCGCATGATGACGACGCCTGCGAGATCGCTTTCCCACCCTGACCAGCCGCCGATTCTGGGTTTCCGGGGCCCTGTCTCGTAATTTTTTTAGGAGTAGTTGCCATGACGGCATAAACGCCGTAACCCAGGGATTTCGCCGGATAGTGAGACAACTCCGTTGCCCACCGTCATCACGTGGAGGTGCCCTGGGTGCAACTACACCTTAATACTGGAATTTAAAGCGAGACTGAGCTAAATTTATAAAAAAGAAGGGAATAAATAATTTCGCGAGGAATGAAAAAGCATTTTATTGTCAAAGTAAAACTCCAAATATATATACAAAGATACTTAAAATGACCACCGTATATCTTTTGAGCATAAGATCATGCAGGATTTGAACTGAATGATCTGAAAAAATAATAGATGAATTTTTTCAGATTTTTTCCACGATTTTTTCTCTATTTGACCTTCAAATGACCTTCAAATGACCTCTGGGAAAAGGCGTAAGGTCAAACAAACTACGGATTCGGACTCAGGGACCTCAAAAACATACGCATGAAATTTTTCGTACGGTTTTTTCTCTATTTAACGTTCAAATGACCTCTGGGAAAAGGCGTAAGGTCAAACAAACTACGGATTCGGACTCAGAGACCTCAAAAACATACGCGTGAATTTTTTCAGATTTTTCCTACGGTTTTTTCTCTATTTGACCTTCAAATGACCGTGAATCTGATGTGATGAAGGTTAACCAACCCGCTCATCGTAATCAGCGACCCCAAAAACCCCATAGGAACCATACCTCTGTGTTTTTTTTTTAGATCAAATGTTGACCTGTGTTATTGCGTTGTAAATTGATTTTGCCTGTCGATCGACGCGTCCACAGCGTTATTCTCTCTCCTGCCTACTAAGGAAACAGGGGTATGCGTAGAAGCAGTTCTGCAATTCGGCGCCTCAAATGATGTTGCTTCTTATGTAGAAATTGGTTCTGTTCGTACAAAACGGCACTTTACTCTTCAGTGTAACAGATTTGAATTCAATTAGAGGTTGTTTTAAACAAATTAGTACTCATTCAGTCCTTTCCATTTCTACCTTTGTTTTATTTTTTAATGTGGTCCTGCTAGCTTAATTATAAGCTAACAGCGCCACGTTTTTTTAAAACGGCACATGAGACAAAACTTTTATTGGTGGTACAAATTACTACAAAATAAGTACTAAATAATGCAATAGGTCCGAATCGATTCTGCCCAGTTGGTCCTACCAGATTAAAAGAAATCAAAAACTATTGGAATTCGTTTATCTAGGCTTAATTTAGAGCACCTTGAAGATGGGTGAAATTTCTGTAAAAGTCCGTCACATTTTACAATTTTATTTCAATGAACAATTGTTGTGAAGGCCCATAAAGAAATTTGTACTGTTTATGGTTAAGATTCATTATCAAAACAAACAGTCAAAAGATGGTTCACTCGCTTTTGTTCTGGAAATGTCGATGTTAAAGATGTTCCTCGCACTGGTTGACCAATGACCGAAAAAGTGGATAAAATTTAGGCAAAAGTTGAGGACGATCGCAGGTAAGTAGCTATGACAACGCCAAGAAACTAAACATCCATCACCAAATAACTTCAAACCATTTGGAGAAAGGTGGCTACAAAAAAGGATTTGGATGCCAAATGATTTGACACTAAAAAATTTACTTGGTCGAATTTATATCTGAGAATCTCTACAGTATCTGTGAAGGATTGATCACGGGTGATAAAAAGTGAAAACACGCTTCACAAACAATGGCAAAGCCAAGATTGACACCACATAACATCGCCTTTTGGTGGTATTAGAAGGGATTCGTGAATTATGAGCTGCTGCGTAACGGTGAAACGATTGATTCTGTACTATACTGTCAGCAACTGACAAGACTGAAGCAAGCAACTGAAAGAAATCGGCCGGAACTAGTCAACAGAAAGTCTGTCGTCTTCCATTACGACAACGCCAGATCACACAAATCTTTGTTGACTCGACAAAAATTGAGGGAACTTGGCTGGGAAGTTTTAATGCATCCACCGTATAGCCTGGACCTTGTGCCATCAGACTACCATTTATTTCGGTCTCTGCAGAACTCCCTAAATGGTATTAAATTACTTTGAAAAAAGGCCTGTGAAAACCACTTGCTTCAATTTCTTGCCCAAAAACCACAGAAGTTCTATAGTGACGGTATTGTGTTGTTAGAAAAATCGCCGAAGGTCAACGAATAAAATGGCATGTATTTTTTTTTTTAAAATATAAAAGCAATTGTCGCAATTTTGACTTTAGTAGGCCCAATACGTTTTCGACAACCTAATATTTCAACTTCACTTGAATTTTTAAGTTATAATAGATGTTGATTTAAACTGCTTTTACGTTTGATAATTACTATGGACCCATTTAAACAGAGCCCAATCGTCAGAAAATTTTAATGAAAAGCTCTTATTAAGTGTTAGCAGGCTGCATTTTGGCATACAGGTAGTTTTTTGGACGTAGCATACGACGTTTGCTGCTCTGAAGTGTACGCTAAGCCTACAAAATCGAAAATAAAATGAAAAAATTAGGATTTTCGCAAATATCTCGACAAAAATAAAAAAAGAAAACTAATAGCACCATATGAACAGGAAATTATACAAAATATTATATAATTTTTTTTTTAGTTTTACCGTAATTTTAAAAAATTATTAAAAATAAAATGGCTTGTTTAACCCCTTCAGTTGTAGTGAGAATCATGCTTCCAACCCTATTTATGATTAAATTAACATTTCTGTATACCGCTAAATATTTTAAAATTGGCTATTAAGGGGTTTCTCGGGGTGCTGATTAAGAATTCAATGACAGACTTTAAAAATTCAAAATGGCGGATCCAATATGACGGCCAAAGAGTACGTAACTCATTTAATTTCTTCAAGTAATTTAGAATTTGTGTTTTCGATAACTGTTTTCTTTGTGCCTGGACGTTGAAATGAAATATAAAGTTAATAAGCAAAAAATACGTTTATCATGAATACCTTTTCAAATTTCTAAATACTCTAATTATTCTAATATCAGGTATACTTTTAACTGTACCTAAAAACAAAAAATTTGTCCGACTTTTTTTGACCATTTCTACTGCTTTGAACGTAAAATTGCCGGCAGCACACTACAGCAGGCAAATTTTTATATTTTAAAACTCAATTTTTAAATAACACAGACAATATGGGCATTTTTCATTATTCTTATATTGAAACTTAAGGTATAAAAAAAAAACAGTCAAGTGCAAGTTGGATTTAGTGTTCCGAACGTTAATTGCTTTTAAAATAAAAAATTTTGTTACGGAGGTATAAAATAATCAATGACTTCACAAAATACACCCCAAATAAGTTTTTAACAAAGTTTTTTTTTCAATCTTTACTAAAAACTGATGACCTTGAAATTGTTGGTTTTTTAATACCAAATAAATTATTAAAAATAATGCACTCATGATAATTTTCGGTAAAATCTACACCCTGTGGAGAATAAAGGGGGGCAGCGATTTTTCGTGACCTTTTAAGAATAATACAAAGAAAATATGCGCAAGTATTACAATTACCATATATATATATATTTTTGAACTCCTGACTTGGTAATTTTTTTTTTTTTCACTTTCGATTTCACCCCCCAAAACTAACTCCTTAAATCAAAATTTAACTTTCAAAACTACACAGCTCTGGATTTAGACCAGCAAGAAGTACACAAGACCACATATTTACACTGAAACAGATTATTGAATAAAAGTGAAAAGAACAATTGGATACTGGAAGCTAAAAAGAATAGAAATATCTGAAGCGACTTCTGCTGATGATATTGTGCTAGTGATAGAAAATGAGAGACAATTATAAGGAAACCTCGATATTTGAAATAAAGCGCTTAAAGAAGAAGATATGAAAATTAATATAGATAAAACAAAAGTAATGACAATGGAAAACCAACAAACAAATAATTACATAGAAGGGAATAAAATACAACTGGAACAGTATAAGTTTTGGGAGTGATAATGGATGAAGCTGGAAAACAAGACAAAGAAATTAATGAAAGAATCAAAAAAAACGAACAAACTTTACTGTGCAATAAATAGTATATTCATTAGGAAGAAAGAAGCGACAAAACAAACAAAAATGAAAGTGTTCAAAGCAATTTATAGGACAATCCTAACATATGGATGTGAATCATGGACTCTAACAGACAGGCAGAAAAACAAGATACAAGCCGCCAAAATAAAATACCTGAGAGCAGTACAAGGAGTTACACGGAAGGACAGAATAAGAAATACAGAAATAAGGAGAGTACAAGCAATTATAGAATATATACAACAAAGACAGCTGGGATAGTGAGGACATATACAGAGAATGAAGGATGATAGACAGGTGAAACAAGTGTACGAAGCCCAAATACAGGGAAAAACTACACAGCTCTGATGAGACATCAGTTCCTATATTAGTACCAAATTTCAACTTTCTATGTCAAATAGTTTCGAAGAAAATCGCCTGCGACAGACGGACGGACGAACAGACACCGAAGTGATCTTATAAGTATTCCGTACGGTACACTAATAATGATATATGCACAAGATTTTTTTTAAATACTATATTTTATTAAATATTTGTAATTTACTATATGCCGGTTAAAATTATGTAAACAAAAATTTCATTTTAACTTTGACAGATTATAAAGCAACAAAAATAAAAGCTATTAGTATCATCGGAAAGTTGAAAGTCTCCTCTTGAAAAACGCTATCTTTTAAGTTTTTTTTACACTTTGAAAACAAGTAATATCGATTAACCTTCGAGCGGTGCGCGCAGACTTTCAAATTAACCTGTTTGGGAGGCTACACTTTTTGAATCACCTATCCGAATTTTTAATAAATTCTCACGCTGATAAAAAAAATCTGGAAAAAATCTATATACTTTTTGTTTTTAATTTCCCGTTCTTTCACGTGGTGCTACTATTTTTCCGATCCCGATATTTTTTATTTTTCGAGATACCTGAAAACCGAATTTTTTATTTTATTTTGGATTTTGTGGGCTTAGCGTACATCAAACTCTTTTTATCGTATTCTACGTCCAAAAAACTACCTGTATGCCAAAATGCAGCCTGTTAACATTTAATGCGAGCTCAAAACCCCTAGCGACTGGGCCAACATATTAATTTCATTACGTTGGTTTTTTTTTAAACTACTTTAAATCTTTTGTTTGATAATTATAATGACCACATTTAAACATTTTAACTTCACTGGAATTTTTATGTCGTAATTTGTTTGATGATTACAATGGTCACGTATGAATATATCGTATTCGTAAAACTTGCTTTATATTTTGTTTGATAATTACAATAAGTGCATTTAAACATTTCAATTGAACTGGAATTTTTATGTAGTAATAGATATCGATTTAAATTTTTCTTTTGTTTTGGTTTGAGAATGACCGTAAAAACTTTTAGCATTTCCATTTCATTGGATTTTTTTATGTAGTAATAGATGTCGATTTAAGGGAACATACACTTTCTTGGGTTGAAAAAATCGACTTTTTAGAAAATATCCTATTGGAAAGTATTATATTTCAATAATACTCTCTGAAAATTTCAGAGAAAAAATTCAAATACTTTCGAAGTTATAGACCATTATAGCACCAAGTGTAAGGCAGGCCAAATCGACTGCGCGGCGTGCCAACTTACCTTTCAACCGTTTATAAAGGTTTTGCAGATAAAAGAACTTACCATAATGGGTATATCTTTTCAGTTTGAGGCAAAACTGTAGCTCCAAAGAAACGGTACGCTGGCCTGCTCAGTTCGAAAATTCGCCTGCAGGACTAACATTACTCAGTAAACGTCTCGGCTAATATTGTGCAAAATGGATAAAAAATACTGGAAATTTAGTTCGAAGCGAATGTGCAGACACGTAAGACAGTTTTATGGTAATCGATTTTCAGATGAAAGTAATTCTAAAAAACTTCTGATTTGAGCCCAAACACTGATCCGACTTTTAGTTATTGTATAGTTACAATTTCAAAACAAAAGTTGATGTGTAAAGTTTGTGATGGAGATGTGAAAATGTTCAAACTAAACGAAAGAGAAGTAGGTTTTAAGCTTTGTGTTGTGTGTGAATGCGGCGACACATTCACTGACTCTAGTCCCAAAATTGGGAAATCATATGAAATTAATAGACGTTTCATTTTTATAATGAGATTACTCGGCTGTAGAATCGCTGGAGTGAAACAATTTTTGCGGCCTGATGGATTTAGGAACAGGCTTTTATGAAACAACTTATTATAAAATTATCGAAAATATTAAAATCGCAGTTGAGACTTAATTAACTTGAGAACGAGGCGTATGAGGAGTCGGAAGAAATTTTGTATGAAACCCAGGGGCGTAAACTACCGCCGTATCAGCCGTATCAATGATACAGGGCCCCCGAGCTACAGGTGCCCCGACATGTGTAAGCAAAAATGCGTAGAATGTTATCCACAAATTTTTAATTCTTATTGATAAGAAGCCCGTAATGAATGAATAATGAAAATATGGAAATAATAAGGAACTTGCATCTTCTTCCTATCCAAAGTTGAAATTTCCCATATATAGCAATTTTTATTAAAGTAATTAGCATTTTTTTATTAAAGTAATAATCTTAGCTTGACTTAAAATTAATTTTAACACAAAGTAAAAAGTATTTAATAACAAAAAGGTACTTTTAAATTTGAACTTTCAAAATTCGCGTAATATGACGAGAATGAATCGAAGTCAAGGTGTTTCTAACATCTGTGATCTGTCACCACAAGTCACAACGCAAGGTTTATATTCAACAAAACAAGTAGTAAGCAACGTAGGCTAAAATATGTCACTTCGTGTTTCAAATTACGTTTCGTTTCACTTATTTTAAATTCAAAATACTATGTAAAAATAGCTGAATTTTTAAAATAACTCGTCAAGTAGGGCTTTTCCATATGTTTTTAATTAAAATATTACAATA
>JAHKBH010003713.1:0-14953 GCA_019049505.1 Pachyrhynchus sulphureomaculatus
TGCCACATTGCTCGTCTGTTAAAGCTTTTTTCGCAGAAAAAAAGATCCCACTGTTGGATTGGCCCCATTGAAAATGTGTGGGAGCTGATGAAAAAGAGAAGTGGCTAAAGATGTGATTACCAACAAAACCCAGCTCCTAGAAAAGATTATTCATGTGTGGAATCATCATCCTCAAATGGCAGGAGACAGTACAATCTGCATTGATAGCATGCCGCGCAGAATTAAAGCTTTGATAGCGGGTAAAGGTGGCTCAACTAAATATTGACTTTTACTAACATTAATTCACTTTTCTGTAAAACTTAAATAAACTTATGCTCTTCTAAATTAATGCTGTTTTATTTATATCAAATAAATAGGTAATTGATTGGATAATATAAAAATAAAAAACAAATCAATTTAAAATAATAAAACGGTACTATATCACTGGGTAATTAATATTTTTACATGAAATCTTGCAGTGCGTCGTAATAATTTGGCCAGGGACTGTATATATATATATATATATATATAAAAAAAAAAAATATATATATATATATATATAATAATATATATATAGATATATATATATATATCTCGAGCAGCAGCAAGATCACAGTATCGAGCAGAACCAGCAACAAGAGCACTTGAAAATGGCCCAATGAGATTATTGGCGAACATCGTGCAAATTCATTGTGTAGACAAACGATTGAAACCCGGATTTTAATATGCATTACATTCCACCAACCGTGAAAACCTCTATTGTAACTATATAAATATATATATATATATATATATATATATATATATATATATATATATATATATAATGTATATATATATATATATATATATATATATATATATATATATATATATAAATATATATATAATATATATATATAATGCAAATTATTCTTCTTCCAGATCTCCTGTGGTGTTTTCCATCTAAGTTCATTAATATCCAGGAGTAGAGCCCATTCTTTGCACTAGAACTCTGAAAGCTTATACTCTTCTACACATAGTAAATTTAAAATCGATGGTCGAGAGTGGGAATTTTTAACAAAAATAAAATTCCTTCATACATTGAAACTTAAAAGCCTAAACTCAATTCAAAAGTTTATTACCAGGAAGGTGGAGATCTTCAAGAAAAAATAACTCTTACATACCGTGGAACTTTATACACCTAAGCCCCTTCCTTACCCAATTTAAAAGTCAGTTATCGTCATTTCCTACAATGAATTTTAAGAGCTTAAATTTCTACTTTTTACCAAGAAAAAAATCTTGTTTTTTTATATGGTACCATTTTGTTCACCAATGGGTGGCGTAGAAGAGCTTAGGCCCCCCTCAAACATATATTCCCTTCGGCTACACCACTGAGTCTTTATTTAATTAATACAAAAGCCGTCCATTGTTGTGGAATAAAATTTTTGATCCGGTATTATCCTAAGTTATGATAAATAAACAAAAGAGTTATTCCTATTTTAGCTTTTGTCTAAGCAAAATCGATACGAACTTTTGTAATTAAGAAAACTACCATTTTACAACATTGGGATTACAAGAGCTCAGAGAAGAAGTATGTAGCAAGCAAAATTTGGCGCGATTAACAACACTAGGGAAAACAGACGATTAATTCTTTCAAATTTCGATTGCTGAAAACATATTTTTCTACCTTTCCTTTTTACAGTATTGTAAAATGCCGGTCCCCGTCAATTACAAACGTGAATACAATGATACCCCGTTCTTTCTCCGCAAACACGCAGTTATAACATAACTACTAAATTTGACTTTCTGTCACTAAAACATAACTTAAATAAATCATTATAAGTCATATTTGAAATAATAGGTACTTTATAATAAGATACCAAACAAAAAATAATTGAAATGAAGAGAAAAGGTTTCAAAGACATTAAAAATTAAAAATGATTAAAAAAAATGCTGTTTTCAAATTCTCTAACTTCAAGAATCCTAAAAACACATATGAAATATATACAAACAACCTCCTTATTTCCTTGTACCTTACATAGTTATCTATAAGTAATTATACTCAAAATTTTTCTGATCTAATAAGCCTTCTTGCATTCAGTGTCAGACATAGGCCCCCTCCTTTCTCCATCCCTCTCGATCAGAGTCTTTCTGATCCATTCTAAACCAGTCGTTTTTTCCAGGTTACCTTTTTATCTAGTTATGGGGGCCTTTCTCTGAATCTTTGTTCCAACCGTTTCTGATTCTGTTTTGTAATCTTATATTCAGTACCTGGTGTTTCATTGCTCTCTCTGTTTTACTCAATTGCTCCATCATCTTCTGGGTCAATGTCCATGTCTGGGCCGCGTAAGTGAGAACCGGTATAATGTATTAATCAAATACTATCTTTCTTAGTTTCAAAGGAATTCTTTTGTTGGTTAGTATTTTCCTTTGTTTGCCAAATGCTGCCCATGCCAGTCTGATTCTTTTCTGTACTTCTGCGTTCGATTTGCTTTTCCACACTTTATTATTTGCCCTAGGTAGATATATTCCACTACGTATTTAAGCGTTCTGCCTTCTATTCTCAAGCCTCGCGGATTGTCTTCGTTTGCCATAGCTTCTGTCTTATCTCTATTTAGCAGTAGACCTTCCTGTTTTGTTTTGCAGTTCAGTAATCTTTTCCTGTCATCAAAATCATCTGATATTAGCACTTTTTTTTTGTGGGTCTAGCACACGTGCTGCAGGGAAATCCCTAAAGCTCTACAGGAAGCGACACGTGTGAGGAAAAGCGATTCACGTTGGATTTGAATCGCTGTTGCTCTTGAATCGCTGTGCTGGTCTTGAATCGCTGTAAACATCATTAGCATAACGCACTTTTGCCCATTTATACTGATCCCTTTTTTCCCATTCGAATTCCTTGAAAACTTCTTCTAATGCTGCTATAAATAGTTTTTGAGCTCATTAAATCTCCCTGTCTTACTCCGCGTTTGCTAAGATTTGTATTTTACTATCTGTCTTAACTATCATTTGAGTCTTGTTGTAAATTGTTCTTATGAGCTGAGTATAGCTATAGTCTATTCTGCTGTTATACATCCCAGCTCTCGATACTACCGTACTCTATAAAGATCAGGTACAATTTTAGGTTATATTTTATTGCTTTCTCTATTAAAGTTCTCATAGTAAATGATCACAGGTACTAAAACTCTTCCTGAAATCAGCTTTTCTACCGATTGGCTTAATTTCAATCTATTAATTTATTAATTATTATTTTGGTAAATAATTTTTATATTTGTGTTAGTTTACTTTTACAAAACTTGTTCCTTATTCAGTCAAAAATCAGGAAGAAAATTAGCAAAATTTATGTTGTTTTATTTTGTTGAGTCGATATCACTAAAAGGGTATAGAGTTTATATTCCAACCTAAAAGTATTATATGTGTACTAAATTTGAAATCTCTATATTTCAAGGCATCGTGCTTGTAGGTACACAGTTTCCCAACTACACAAGCGTACCGAAAATATCAATCGATAAAAATTAGAAGCAATATTTTTCATGACCTAACAACCCTCAAATGATAAGAAATGTAAAAATCTGAACGTGTGACCAGCCATTACAATACCTCTACTATTAATGCAAGTCACAAAGTCATATTTCTAAAATTTTACTTTATTAAATAATATTAAATTGAAGGAACGCTGAAAAAAATAATCAAAAACAGTCTTTAAGCTAAAATGTTTTAAAGCAAATAATACTTTTTCCAGTACACTTTTACCAGTTCCTCAAATCGAAGCCTAAAAACCTCAATTACAGCGATAATCAACTTTAAAAGGTTGGGGTATTAAAAAGGTTTTTTTTATCTCCTTTGCGTTAATGGCTTTTTTTGACCTTAGTGAGTAGCTTGACTTTTTTTAAGTGTATTGGATTAACTTTTTCGCTGGCATAAAAATATATGCAAATTTCAAAGGTTTTTTGGTCTTTTAATTTTATTTAGACCGCTCATACATAGAGCGTTATGCTTCTTTATTGTGGCTATTTATTCCTGTGATGCTCGAATATATTCTTTTGATGATACAGTGGGCCCTTTTGTTTTGATAAACCTAATGGATGAAGGACCGATAGTAAAATGACTACCGTTTTTTTGCTATGAGATAAGTCTTATTTATAAAATTAGATTAATGATTGCTCAAAATTCAACTACTTGTCGGTTGTTGGCGGCGCACTATGGGACAGAATCGTGCGTACCGTCTCAAAAATCTGTAACTTTGTCGTTGATTGCAGTAAATAGCTGAAATTTGGCACGTAGTATCTCTAATGTATATACTATGAAATAATGGTACATTCGTTGTTAATTTTTAACCGACTTCACGTGTGTATTTTTTTTTTGTTCCTTTTTTTTTTTTTTTTTTAATGTTTGTTCCAATATTACTCCGCCATTTGTGAACCGATTTTAAAAATTCTTTTTTTGTTTGAAAGGTATTACTTGCAGTTGGGTCTCATAAATTTTTTTTGGAAATCGGACGGACAAAATGTCCGTCCGAAAAATTAATTTTTAAGTACTCGGCCATTTATAAACCGATTTTCAAAATTCTTTCTTCTTTTTGAAAGAATTTGTCAACAGGCTGAACACATAAAAAAATTTCGGAAATCGGACGGATATTTTGTCCGTCCAAAATATTGATTTTTAGATAACTCTATTGAAAATTTATGAAAATCGGAGGGAGGAGGTCGGTTTTCTTTTTGGCGAGAATTATTTTATTTATAATATATAAAAAAATAATACAAAAATAAAAATGACACTTTTTCATACAAAAACATAGTTTAGGTGCTTATTGAATGATAATTATACAGTTTAATAATATACACTATTATTTCGTATTTTTGTTAATATTACATATGAAAATAGCATATAATAAATGACAAACATCTATTAATCCACTATATAAAATAGAAAAAAAAAATTGATATACAAACTACAATTTAAATATCTAAGAGGTTCTTGGCTTCGTCTAACAGTTTCCTTGACAACAGTGACTGATGGTTTTCTGATACTTGATATGTATGGGTCTGATGTAAATAAAAGACCATGAAATACGTCTTCATTCATTGCGGACCTAGAGCACTTTCTAGCGTGACATAATCTGATATTTTTGTAATCTTTATTACGAGATTCTTGGGCATCCTCAGATAAATTACCAATAGGCAGAACAGCAAAATATCCCCATGTATTAAGATCTTATGTACTGAAGAAGGCATGTTATACCATATATATTGTGTAACGTACAATTGTGCAGTAGCACGAGTATATTCACCAAATTTTTCTGGATTTACAGCAATACCGCATACCAAAGTCTGAAGAATAAGATAAAACCTTTTATTAAGATCCTCATTAACTCCTGTTATTTCTGAAGAGCAGTAGTAGTTCTCAAAAAAACGTCGAGCTATTTCCACTTCCTTGCCGGGGTTTATCAACATGCAATCCCATTCGACTTCGAAAATAGACTTCGTACAAGTTTTTTCTTGTCTTCTCTACTTTTTTTTTATCTTCCGGAGTTCTCGCAGCCCATTTTTTTAAACAAAAGATTATATGAAAATATGTAAACTAACTCCATGCACCTAATCCATGCATGCAACGTCGACAAACCGTACTCGTAAGCATTCATATTATCTGGCTTTGATTCAATCTTCTCCAAATTATTCATATCGCTTGGTTTAGCCCCACACGCCGTACACACAGCTCCAGAACTTGTGTCAGTTAGAACTTGTGTAACTTTTCCATCCACCATAGTTAAGAACAGTTCGTGACTTATTTCAATTAGCTGGTCCCCCATGTCTATCTCAGAAATGTTCAAATTATTAATTTGACCCCGAATATCACCGACCACCGAACGGGTTTTCTCGGGCGTTTCTTTTGCAAATTCCATCAGAATTGGTCGGCAATATCGAATAGAAGAGCAAGCCGGATTTTGCCAAAGAACCTCTTTTGTTTCTGTATCAATCAGCTTTATTGGTACCAAAGACGCTATAAATAAGTTTGCATCTGAGACCAAGTTACTTTCATCTGTTAAAATTTGTTTATATTCACTTTGTCCCGATGAACCATCACATCCTCATTTGGTAAACAATTTAAGATTTCTTCTTGTTGGGTTGTAAATATTTTCAATTTTTAAGATACGGGCAGTAGTGTGATCCAGCAAATCTTATAGATTTACTTTAGCGCCTGTATCGTTATTTCAATGCTGGAGGGTGGAGGATAACACAGTTTTTTTGCGTTTGTTAATATATTATATCACGGCAATATATCGAAGTTTTTGTTAATCAGACTTGCTCAAAGTAATCCGTATTGTGATTTCGAAAGATCTAAATCAGCGAAAAGACTTAAAGCTTCATCCGCCGTAAAATATGTTGCATTGCGAGTTTCATGCAACAATCTTTCCTTTATGATCTTTTTTTTATCTCTATCACAATTCCGCATCATTGCAACAACAAAAGCTTCTTCCAATTCTCCTTCAGACCGCAATCCTTGGACGTATGCGTTATGTATATTCTCGAGTCCATATTCTTGAATTAACTCCATATTCTTCCTTTTTTCGATTTCTCTGACAGATCTTCATAAGACTTTGATGGACGTCCACGTTCTCCAGATGTTGTAGGTTTGATATCCATTGGTATTTCGTCGAACTGTACCTTAAATTCACCGTCTAACCACGTTGTATTTTTATTAAAGAAACGTTCTTTAGTTCGGCTAGATGTGGTCCAGCGATTGTTAAAAGCTGATATAGGCGATTTTTGAATACTTTTCACAACTAATTCACTTTTCGAAGACGACAAATGATGGTGTTCTTCTAAGTATTTTTGAATATCTTCTCTTTTTGTCCCATGGTCAATGAAAAATTCGCATAATACTCGTCGAGGCACAACAAATTCACTCATTTTGTTGTATAGGTACTTCGCAAATATTGTTTTTACCGAGGTTGTTGAAGACTCTATGTCGAAGCACAATAAAGTACTGGTAAATGACAATTAAATCAATAACTTTTATACTTCAATTCCGTGAGAAAAATATTATTATCTGCGAGTAGTCACATATTTATCGCGTTCTTATATGATATGATATGATTTCCAATAACAGTATTTCCACCATACCTAAACTTTAATTTCAGTAGTAATCTATCTTTATATATAAAACACAAAAAAATGTTTCTACCTACCCAAGGCAGCTCTGCCAGGTAGTAGCAGTTCGGCAATAGCAACAAAGCCAAAAAAAATCACATGTATTTTGTTGGTAGAAAATTCACCACATTGTCAAAAATCACGAGAACTTCTCTCAAAAAACAACCACTTTATGTATGTATGTAGTTCATTCTCTCAAGAAACAACCACTTTATGTATGTATGTAGTTCAATGCGGTAGTTTGTAAACAAAATTTTGACAACTTGCTGGGATGTAAACAATAGTCACCTGTCCTAGTGATATTACCTGGTAAAGCTGCCTTGTACCTACCTACCTACATATCTACCTGCCTACCTATGTCCGCTATATAGACGCTAGTAGACAATATTATTTAACAATAAAATGTCAGAAATAATCTATTTTTCGAAAAATCACCTGAATCAAATCTTAAAAAAAATTTTTAAATATTTTGCATTTCCCTCCCCATCAGGTATTTTTCGTCCCATTTAAAAGGGGGCAGATTCGGGCAATTTTTTTTTTGCCTTGATTTTTATATGAGGTGCTCTATGTGATGGTATCAAAATTACAACATCGGCAGACATCGCTAACTGTCAAAAGTCTATTTAAAGTTTCTAATAAGGTTAGGATATTAGATACTGCAAAAACAATCGTGTACCTCTCCAGTTTTTACATAAATGTCTACTTAAATGCTTTTTAAATAAGGTACTTAATAACCATTCTAACCATATATCACACTTACATATTTGCATTGACAATAATGAAAATATGACCATGTAAACTGGTGCAATTCTGTTCTACATAATCGACATTATTTTGAGCGTCAACTTGCAAGTCAAGTTTTATTAAGAAAAAAATGAGAAATAATCTATATTAAATTCTATATAATATGTATTAGACATTCAGTTAGATATGTGCGTTAACAAAATATTCAATATCGAACATTCGCAAAACCTATTTTTGAGACGGTAGGCACGATTCTGTCCCATAGTGCGACGTAGGTGATTGCCTGTTTATTGGCTTATTGGGCTACCCGGTCTTGATTATAAGAGTGTGGAGTTAGGATTCTTAGCTTCCTTTCAAGTCGTTCAGGCGGTAATTTATCAACACGATGAATGTTTCCGAAAAAGCTGCTAGTTAAAGCTGCATAGATGCATAGAAAGTTTTTATGGGCCTAGTGTACGTGCTGCATAAAAATTCGTGAAGTGCTACAAGAGCGATACATTTGCAGAAAAAGCGATTCACGTGGGGTCTTGAACGCCTATAAATTGTACTCAGTGGGAAAACACAGTGTTGGGCTAATGATTCCAAAGGGATGAGGTTCTCCATATAAAAGACCGCTTAAAAAGGGTTGTGCAAGGAGTAACAACCTAAACTTCATACAGATGTGAATTATTAACGCGACATCTATTCCTAGCACGCACCGCTTTGGGAGGAATTAAACGAGCTATATCCATTAACCACATTCCATTAAAAATATTTGTAGAATTGACTCAGGTCGTCAACCGTTGTTCGATATTCTAAGGAATCAAGGTTGCTGGTTAGTTTCTGGGTCTCCAATCAGGCGAACAACCCTATTCTGAATAGAATCCAGCAAATGCAGTGTATGTTTGTGAGCGGAGCCCTAAATATGGAAGTAGTATTCCACCTTAGTCGAATTTGAGCTTTGTACAGAAGTAGCAGCTGTTGTGAAGTGTAAAACTTTCTGAGAAGCCCTCTTCTCCATGCTTGCAACATGGTCATGTCAAGACATATTTGCACCCAATTTAACGCCTAGCAAATTAAGTGCTAATTCTAGAGGAATGGAGTGCCCCGACAGAACTATGTCAGCTTTAGCAACACTAACTTTTTTAGAAAAACTGCCACCTAGGTATTTGTAGCTTTAAATTCTACTTAGTTACTGTCACCTCACCATAGAATCTCTTTCAGGTCTTTATTAAGTTGAACGATTTCCTGCTGTCTGTGGATATTTGAATGAGTAGCCAATGTTCGAATATTCAAAGTGAATGAAGAGAAAGCATACTGTCATCTGCAAAGCTGTAGATTGGGTTTCTGGTGCTTTCCAGCAGATCGTTATTATTAATGATAAAGAGAGTAGGAGACAGTATGGAGCCTTGGAGCACATCGGCATTGATAGTGAAAGTGTTAAAAAGAAATTCGTCGACTGCCAGGAAACACGAAAGCAATAAATAGAACTTTTTATACATACCATAAGGGCGTAGTTTAGTTAATATATATATATATATATATATATAATATATATATATATATATATATAATTCATATATATATATATATATATATATATATATATATATATATATATATATATATATATATATATATATATAATAATATATATATATATATATATATATATATATATATATATCAATCGGAAATTTAACTACTGAGAAACTACCCTTATAAGGAGCAATCAAAGATCTATAGGCTCTAGTATCTGCTTTTTTATTTTTGTTATTAAGCTTTCGCTGCCTAATTGGTAGCTTCTTTCTGGATACTAAAATGCAAACAAGGTACAGAAAAATAAAGTTAAGACGCTCGTTATGATATGTGATTTACTCACCAAATTCAGCAATTAATTCATCTCTGGTGAATAAAATTTGCATTTCGTTGGCCAGATAGCAAGTAATAATGACAAAAGGACACTTAGAAAATTACATAGGTATCAGAAAATAATACATTGTCAATAACATTATTTAAAACACCTTTTGAGACTGTAACAACTGTAAGAAAGACCATGATGTTGAAATGGTACTTCATTTTAAATTTTTTTACATCGTATTTAGTAAATTTTTAGTAATATTTGAGTCTGAACCGAATATTGTTAGTAATCTATCTCATCAGCAGGTCGACAAAAAACCCAAAACATTAAAGTTACATACAGTAAATTTTGGTGGATGCTACTATTGGAAAAGTTACTTATTATATTAATACTTTAATTTGATAACAAAGGGACTCATAAAGTAATTTAAAGTATTTAAAATAAATGTCACTATTGGAAAAGTTATTTATTTATTATCATATTTAATTTTTTAATTATATAACAGAAAGACACATAAAGTAATTAGAAATATTTAAAGAGCAGGAGTACCAGAAAAGGAAACCTCAACTGGAAACTAATTTTTTCATAAAAAGACAGTATGGAGCCGTTCTTTTTATTTATTTGGTGTGATTTTGGGTTAGCAAATAGGTGTAAATAGAGCTCAATCCTTCTGTGTTTTTTTTGAGATTATTTTTTGCAAGTTTTTATGTAAACACATTTCCAAGAAACTGCTTCTGAAGTAATTAGTTTTAACATCCAGAATGAAGATGATGTTATATTGTACTCTGTGATCTGTATTATTTACGTGTAAACTCAAGCTGGTTGCGTTAGGTGTAAACCACATTGACAAGCATGGCCATAAATTATATTAGATCTTTGTAAACTATCGACTTTGTCTTTTAGTTTAGCATAAAAACAATTCATCTTTTTTAAATTATAGTTAGCAATCTTAATATTTGTATTTGTAAATAGGGAAGATAAGGACTGAGAGAGACCTTCTAAATATTGTAACTTTCCTACTTTAATGTCGTTATTGGAAGTGTTAGCGAGAACAGTTGGATTCATTTGAAGAGGGAGTCTTTAAAAAATATTTTTAAAAGGGTTTTTGGATAGTAATTGACCAACAAAATCTTTTTAAAAGAGTTTTACATTTTTTTCTTTGAAAGGAGGGTGCCAAAATCTTATCTATTCTGTTTTTTAAACCTCTGATGATGTTGAATTTTTGTTTCATAGGGTGATACAAGTGGAATGGGATATATTCAAATTCAAATTCAAATTCAGTTTATTTGCCAATATCTACAAATTCATAAAATTCAATTAAATTTGCTCGAAATACGACAAAAAAGGATGGCACAGCGACTATGAATAGCCGATAACCACAAGCCCTTCACTATTTGGGCATGTGTAGTGCCACCCTGTAACGAACATATACATTAAAAATAAATAAAAAACTAATTGTAAAAGTTCTAAGAATAAAAAATTCTAAAAATAGCAGAGCGCAAAGAGGGATCGGCGAGTACGCAGCGAAAAAACTGGCGGCGGAGACGCGGGGAGATGTATATGGATAAACAGAGTAAATGATTTTTACATAATATGACATGGTAGGCAAGTGGTACCACCTCTAAAAGGATCTCAAATTAATATACAAAGAAGTAGGTAAATATTACGTTAAATTAGAATTCTTTTGCTGGTTAATAAGTTGGTGTTTTTACATAGGAAGAAAACTTGCCTGGTGATAATTGTTTAACGTCTTGTGACAAAGAATTCCACAAATGCCACAGCAACAAAAATGAAGGGACTTTTGAAAGGCAGCCTTTCCTGTGTTGAGGAACTCTAAAAAAATTAATGTTCCTCGTATCGTGCGGATGCAGAAAAAACACTAAATTGTTCTCTGAGGTATTTGGGGTTGTCCAACCAAAATTAAAAAATTCGATAGACAAAATTATACAAGTGACACCTTCTACGATTTTCCATATTTAAAATGTAGCTGTTATTTAAATAGGGTGTGATTCGATTTCTGAATGGAATGTTAAAAGAAAAGCGTATACAACAGTTTTGTATTTTTTGGATTAATCTAACATACTGGGCTGACAAAGATGTCGCCATAGAGAAACATCAGCATAGTCAAATAAAGATAAGATCAAGCTGTTGCACAAAATAATATTTGGCAGAAGATTCCTTAGATTATACAGTTTTTTTAAACGAATATAAGCAGCTTTAATTTAATATTAATATGTGATTGGAATGAAAAATGATTTGTCAAAAAATTACTCCAAATACTTTGGCCTCATGAACTAAAGGCTAAAAAGTATTGTCAATAGAAGGTCTAAAGGTATCGAAAAGTATACCCTCTGTATTTTTATTACCGTTAAACAGCATAAAATAAGACTTCTGTGCATTAAGCTTGAGGCTATGATCATTACAAAAATTATATATGTTATTTAGGTCCCTATTAAAAATATACTAAAGAAGTGCGTAACTTATTTAAAGGAAATGGCATATATATTTGAGAGACATCGGCATAACTGTTGCAATTTTGAATATTCTATCGCCTTATCAATATCTGCCACATAAAGAGAAAACAATAGTGGACCCAAGATGGAGCCCTGGGAGCCATTCCTTTAGTAAGCGGTATGTAATTAGATTTAATGGATTTAAAATCTTTTCTAATTTCTACACAGTGTGATCGATTTTTTAGAAAATGTTCCATAAAAATTACTGACTGGCCTGAGAAGCCAAAATAGTAAAGCTTTGCCAAGAGCAGATCATGATTTAGGGTGTCAAACGCATTACTAAAATCAAAAAAAGCGCAACAGCTTTCTTCATTGAAACGAATATCGTTCAGTAAATTAACCAAGCTGGTAGTAGTACTAAAATAAGGTCGAAATCCCGACTGATAATTGGATGTTATTTGTGTTACTATTTACATATAAAAATATTTGCTGATATACATGTCGCTCCAGAATTTTTGATAAAGTTGGGAGTATACTAATTGGCCGTAGGTCTTTGGTTCCATGGGGTTTGTCACTCTGGCACATGGGTTTCATAATAGCCTTTTTCCAGATATTCGGAAAGTATCCTTTCAATATACAACAATTGATTATATTTATTAGCGGACGCGTGCAGTATTGAAGACAGAGTCTAAGATCTTAACTGAAATACCATCCTCTCCTATGGCATTAGTAGAGATTTTATTTATGATGGCTAACAACTCTCCTCGTAATTAGATTAAAACTAAATTTCATTTCATTTGTTACCTTTGGATGAGTATTAGATTTATAATAAATCATTTTATTTGCTGATACGTTATTCAATCCTCCATATCTACCAGAACCTGATTTTTTCCTATACAGTCAAGTTTGACTGTATTATTTTCAGAGTATACAACTCTATTACCAAAAAACGGAATAGCACAGTCAGTTTCCTCTTCAACAGTGAAAACTAATGAATGATTGAAAGAATTGTAAATATTAATAGTGCCATGCACACTTCCCCGGCAGGTAAAAGCTACTAGTAAATCGTCTACATACAGAAACACAGGGAAAATTCAAATCCACCTGTGAAATGACAAATTAAAAAAGTTTATTCTTGGACGATTTCGGCCAGAATTGGCGAAATAGCACTTCCCATTGGGACGCCTAATTTTTTTGTCTATAGAATATACCACTGAAGGAGAAAAATGTATGTTCATATAAATAAGTAATGGTTAGTAAGAAACTGTTTTTCAGGGATATTACATATCTCTTCTATTAATGTGAAATGTTCATTCAATAGGGATCTAATAATAAGATCTAAAGTAATGTTAGTAAAAAGTGAAACTACATCGAAAGAAGCAAGTAACAAAATCTTCTGGTTAAAACGAAACCGTTCACCTTCCCTGCAAATTCATATATATAAAATATATATATATATATATTTAGTATATATATAGATATATATATATATATATAATAAATAATATATATATAATATATATATATATAAATATATATTATATATATCTATATATATATATATAAATATATGTATATATATATGGGTAGTTGTTTGGCAAGGTCTTCTTGTTGGGGTCTTTTTTGGATATCGGTTTAAACTGGTGCGCATTTTTCAGACAACTAGAAAATATTCTCGTTCTGTAAGATAGGTTGAAAAGGCTACAGAAAACTGTTTGTTAGTCCTCTCAAAGCGCATATTTTTGAGTACTATGGCAAAAGATTCCTCATCGCCAGAAGCTTTTTCATCTTCCTTATTACCCTAATAGTCTGCATGGTTGTGGAACCATCATGTGATCGTCCCAGTATTAGCTTAGTCCCTCCGAGCCCTTGTTAAACCTAGGACGTCAGGGGTTAGTTTTCTTTGAAGGTCCTCAATTACCTATCCTTGCATGTCTGATGGTAAGTCACGTTTGTGAGTCAAGAATTTAGATGTTACCGATAGTAACCCTCTGCGCTGGATATACCAAGCGGGTTGATACTGGATCCCTGTATGGTTTTGCAGCTCCCAATCTTGCGCTTCCTTCGTCCATTTTTTCATTACACGATTTACTTCCGAAATTCTGAAATCCACAGTAGTTCAACCCTATTGTCCCCTGAAGAACAGTTTCAATAGTATATAATAATAATAATACTTAACTTCCTTATCTGTAGTAATTTAGCTGTAATTATAATAAAAAGTATCCCAAAAATTTCCAAATAAAATCAAAAAAATGGAGAAAAAATGCTATTTTCTACTTTCAAAAATTTTATAACCTCAAAACACATACTCGTACATATTATATGTAAGCCTAAGAGCACGGTCGTATCTCATCTTTCTTCTCTTTTTTAATTATTATTCTTAAAATACAACAAGCTTTTTGATTAGAAATGAACAACACCCCTAACATCCTTATTTGATGAGTTAGTTAAAATTGTAGGTCTTTTAAAGTTTTTTTTCCAGATTTAAAACAGAAAAAAATCGCGTTTTTGACAGATGACAGAAATTTTATGTTTCTTAAATCTGTATATTTTTCTTCAATTTTATGAATATGTTTTATGATTTTGTTGTTCAAAACAAGGAAAAAAAAAGATTTTTCAAAATTTACCAAAATTATCTAACACATTTTGCCGATAACGAAAAGCGACAGTAGTATTTGTTAGTGTTAAGAATCTTGATAATAGAAAGTATGAATAAATAATATTCTTGCAAAAAAGGCAAGCATAACGCCATTATAACAAGACTTAATGAAAGGGGAATAAATAACCACATCTTAACTAAAACAACA
>JAHKBH010003714.1:0-14949 GCA_019049505.1 Pachyrhynchus sulphureomaculatus
TATATATATATATATATATATATATATAATATACATATATTTTTATAAATATATATATATATATATATAATATATATATATATATATATATATAATATAGAATAAAGAAAGAAAGCACAATGTTGCCGTATCTACCAAAATTATTAAAAATACAATCTTAATTGGGGAACATGATAATAGTCCATCCTAATTTCTTACTCCCAGTCACAAGAAAACACTTACAAAACTTTCATAGATAATGGATACAATCGAAAACTCTTACTAAGAACCAAAGATGAAGTCAACAAGCTTACTCATATCCATCAAATTCCCCCAGAACCCCCTCCCCTCCACCTACCGCATATCTCCCCTCCCCCTTTAACTCCCCCAGTCGAAATAAATTGGTCGTTGCTTTCTTTACCATTCATTCCTGGCCTTACAAACAAAATTGGTCCACATATTGTATGTCATTCCCAACATTAAAATCGCCCAAATATTACTTCTTCAAAAACAGACGTGTCTTCAGTAAGCTGAAGGCCCCGCTGCCAGTTCTTTCCATGTCAGACTTAGTTTACTCACAATTTCCTGCCTCAATTGTCCATCATTCTACATTTGGCCAAACTTCTCAATCCTTGAATCGTCGTATTGCACTCCATAAAAGTGACACTAGATGCCATCCACACCGATGTGCCTTGGCGACCCATTCTGTTGACAATGGTCATTCCTTTAATTTCAGGGAACCCAAAATTCTTCATTTCTCCAATAATCTTTCCAAGAGAGAATTCCTTGAGATGTGTTACATCCAGGAGAATCACCTTAATATCAATAAAAGAACCGACCTGGATGGTCTTAGTAACATATATAGTTTTCCTCCTCTCCTGTGATAAATCAACTTCTCACAATCTTTCCCTGTCTTCAAGTGTTTTATGATCCATCTGAACCGCGTTGGTCGTCTCTTTTCTTAGCTCTGTAATTTCCAGGGTTTCTCTCCTCCTTCCTCTCTCTATTTACGGTTCTCTTTGATTCTGAGCTTCACAGATTCCTTCCATTTTATCTGGGCCATCTTTTGCACCTAGTGATTACTGTCTTCCTTCCATTGAGAGTACCTTGCGTCACCTCTCTTACACTTCCTGGTGCCTCGAGTCTTCATTGGTTTTTTGCCGACAATCTCTTCCTCCAATCAGATTCCAACAAGAAATTAATAAATTAATAATTAATTCACTAGACAATTGTCTTCTTCGTTGCTCCCATTATTGTCACTCTCTCTCTCTCGCTCCCTCGCTCACCATTTACTTATAATTAGGGTGTGTTTTATCCTTCCGCTATTACATACCGGGTGTTTTTGGTCGCTCAATTGGCTACCTCTCTCTCACTTAGGGTCCAATATTTGTACTTCCTTTTCTATCGGTTCCTTCCAGGTGTCGACCCGCATTCTGGTTAATTGAGTTTTCTTGACTAAACGCCTGATCTCTGTCGGGTAGCTGTCTCCTGTCGTTCTTGTCATCTGTTCCTAAATGGCGGTGGCCATATGTGTGGTCACAAGTGAATTAATTAACGATGTTTTCAACATCCAAGGTTCCCAGTTACATCCATGTGTTAAATTTGTTTTTTAGAATTTTGTCTACAGTGTTTTTAATGTGTATTTTGTATATTTTATGGATTAACCAACTTTTATATGTAACAACTTTTTTATGTATAACCTACGGCCATTCAGGCTAACGAAATCTTTGCACTTCTCATGTGAGTTTTTTAACTTATTATGACTAATATCTTATTCTTGTTCCACACTAATTTTATTTTATTATAACAACCTAATGATAACATCATTAATTTAAAGTTGTCCCAGACACTATCAGCGAATACGCTCTGTTCTTCTTTTCAGTTCTGCCCTGAAGAAGGTCCCAATCCAGGACCGAATATTGGCGGCTTAATGAAAATTGTGTGATCTCCTATCACGCCCAAATTTGCCGAGTTCCCCAATTAAGATTGTATTTTATATATATATATATACGTTATATATAAATATATATATATATATATATATATATATATATATATATATATTATATATATATATTATATATATATATATATATATATATATAAAATATACATATATACATATATATATATATATATATATATATATATATATATATATATATATATATATATATATATATATATATATATATATATATATAACAATCCTAAGTTTAACTACTGGGAAACGCCCTTATAAGGAGAAGAGATGAGCAATCAAAGATCTAAAGGCTCTAGTATCTGCTTTTTTATTTTTATTATCGAGCTTTCGCTGCCTAATGGTAGCTTCTTCTGGATTCTAAAAATGCAAACCAGTACAGAAAATAAACCAAAACGTTCGTTTTTTAAAATGCGATTAAATGAATTGTACGACTGTATGTGAAAATTACTTACAAAAATGTCAGCAGTTAGTTCATCTCTGGTGAAGACAATGAAAATTTGCATTTTTGTTGGCCAGGTAGTATGAATGATTACACAAACATGATTAAAAGACATTTAGAGAGTTACACAAAAATTAAAAATAAAACTTTGTCAATAAACATTAGTTAAAAACACTTTTTGAAGACCGACACATAACTGCAAAAAACACCATGATGTTGAAATGGTACTCCATTTTAAAATTTTTTAACGTCGAGTTTAGTAACTATTTAGTGATATTTTAGTCCAAACCGGATATTGTTGGTAGTCTATGTCGTCATCAGGTCGACAAAAAACCATAAAAAGCATTGAAGTTAGGGATGTGGTAAATTTTTTAGGTGGATGCTAATTTTAGATAAATTATTAATTATTAATTATATCTATTTTTTAGTTTCAATTTTATAAAAAAAAGGGGGGGACTTAAATTTGATGAATGTTACTCTTCGACGAGTTATTTATTATTAATTATATTAATTCTTTAATTTTATAATCAAGAGATTCATAGACTAATTTTAAACATTTAAAAATTTTGGAAGAGAAAATTAATACTGGACATTATTTATTATTTGTCATATTTAATTTTTTAATTATTTAATTTTAACAAAAAAGACATAGAAAAGTAACTGATAATAAATAGCAAAAATGACAGAAGGAGAAAAGAAACGTCAACTTTACTAGAAACTAATTTTTTCATAAAGATCGTTCTTTTTTATTGGTTTGGTATAGTTTTGTGTTAGTAAATAAGTATACATGGAGCTCAATCCTTCTATGTCTTTTTTGTGATTGAGATTATTTTTACAGGTTTTTATGTAACACATTTCCAAGAAACTTCTTCTGAAATAAGCTGTTGTTATATTGTACTCTGTGATCTGTATTATTTACGTGTAAGCTCAAGCTAGTTGCGTTAGGTTTGTGTTTACTATCACTTTTGTGTAGCGCTAATCTTTTAGAGAGCTTTTGTGAAATTTGTCCAACGTAGACCAAACCACATTGACAGGGAATGCCGGTTTTATCTTTTAAATTGGTATAAAAGCAATTCATTCTTTTTATGTTGTAATTAGCAATTTTAATGTTTGTATTTTTAAAAAGAGAAGACAAGGACTGGGAAAGGCCTTCAATGTATTGTAACTTTTTCTACTTTAATATCGACATTAGTGGTGACAGTTGGATTAATTTGAAGGGGGGGTCTTTGAAAATTCTTTTTAATTAGAGCTTTAGGATAGTAATTGTAGAACAAAAATGTTTTCTAACAGTTTTACATTTTTTTCTTTAAATGAGGGGTGGTAAATCTTATCTATTCTGTTTTTTAGTCCTCTAATGATGTTCAGTTTCTGTTTCATAGGGTGATAAGAATGGAATGGGATATATCTACCAGAACTTGATTTTTTCCTATACCAGTCCAGTTTGACTGTATTATTTTCTGAGCGTACAACCCTAGTATCCAGAAACGGAACAGCACAGTCAGTCTCCTCAACAGTAAATACTAATTTATGATTGAAAGAATTGTAAATGTTAAGAGTGTCCTGTACACTTCCGGCCGGTAAAGCGACTAACAAGTCATCTACATATTGAAAAAGAAGGGGAAATTCAAATTCAACCCTTGAAATAACAAAATAAAGAAGTTTATTCATAACAATTTCGGCCAGGATTGGTGAAATAGCACTTCCCATTGGGACGCCAATTTTTTGTCTGTAGAATGTACTATTGAAGGAGAAAAATGTATTTTCATATAAAAAAGTAATGATTAGTAGAAACTGTTCTTTAGGAATATTACATATTTCTTCTATTGATGTGAAATGTTCATTTAATATTGATATAATAAGGTCTAGAGAAATGTAAACAGTGAAACTACATCGAAAGAAGCAAGTACAAAACCCTCTGGCAAAATAAAGCCATTAACCTTCTCTGCAAATTCGAAGGTATTTTTAATTCTGAATTTATTAAAAGTTGAAAAAGCTGTTTCTAAAATAGAGGCTGTATATTTAGCAAGTGGTTGTGTAGATGCTCCTACACAGGAAACTATTGGTCTTAGAGGTATATCTGGTTTATGTATTTTTGGTAGACCATAATATTTGGGACAAATCCCATTATAAGTTGTCAATGTGCGAGCAGTTGCTTCATCTAAAGACTTACTGTCTTTTAATGATTTAATTAATTTATTGCATTTAATTTATATTTTTGAAGTGGGATCGTGATGTATTATTTCATAAGTACTCTCATCTTGAAGTAGGGAGTGTGATTTCTCAAGATAGGAAGTTTTTGACATAGCAACAGTAACACTGCCTTTATCAGACCTAGTAATCAGTAAATCGGGATGGTTTTTTAAGAAAATTTTTGTTTCCTTCTCTAATTTATGAGTGATAGAAGTTTTGTCTTTATGTGATATTACATAGTTAGTAATTAGGTTTACAGCCCTTGCACCAATGGAGTCTTGTTTTTCTGGGGGGACATAGTGAATTAATTCTTCTACCTCAGACAGTAGACTAAACATGTTAATATCTTTGTTAGATATAGTGAGACTAAACTTGGGACCAAGGGCTAGAAACCCTTTTACATTAGGTGGTATTTCTACATCAGAAATATTTTTTATCCACTTGTCTTTTCCTATATTAAATTCATAAAATTTCTTTTTTAAAAATTCTATTTTTTTTTTAATGTTATTTTTTTAAATTTTATTGAATAAAAATTTATATTTATTATGTTGAATAAAAATAAAAACATCAAAAATATGAAATGGTAATTGAGTCCTAAGGTCCTGTAATAGCTCATCCAATGATCTCTCGAGTCTTTCTATGTATCGATTAGTGTCAGAAATACATAACTTATGGAAATTGGTTGCTACCTGTTGTGTTATGTTTTCCAGTTTGGTTATATTATTGTTTGATATAGTTTGTGAAATTCTCCAGAGTCTCTTTATGTTGTCTTCAAGGAAACGGGGGTGTTACTTTTGAACGACGACATTCTAATAGAAATATTCGTCTGTTTCTTTGAGATGCTAATTTTCTATTTGTATTATCATACAATTTCATAGTTTTTACCACATTTGGCACAAACGTCTCAGATATCCGTCTGTAGAAGGTTCCCATTATTCAAAAACTATAATAAGAAAGAGGAAGGACAGTAACAGGGCACTGGCAACAAACAATCCTAAGTTTTAACTACTGGGAAACGCCCTTATAAGGAGAAGAGATGATCAATCAAAGATCTAAAGGCTCTAGTATCTGCTTTTTATTTTTATTATCTTACTAAAAATTAGTTTCTAGTAAAGTTGACGTTTCTTTTCTCCTTCTGTCATTTTTGCTATTTATTATCAGTTACTTTTCTATGTCTTCTTGTTAAAATTAAATAATTAAAAAATTAAATATGACAAATAATAAATAATATCCAGTATTAAATTTTCTCTTTCAAAATTTTTAAATTTTTAAATTAGTCTATGAATCTCTTGATTATAAAATTAAAGAATTAATATAATTAATAATAAATAACTCGTCGAAGAGTAACATTCATCAAATTTAAGTCCCCCCCCTTTTTTTTTATAAAATTGAAACTAAAAAACAGATATCATTGATAATTATTAATTTATCTAAAATTAGCATCCACCTAAAAAATTTACCACATCCCTAACTTCAATGCTTTTTATGGTTTTTTGTCGACCTGATGACGACATAGACTACCAACAATATCCGGTTCGGACTAAAATATCACTAAATAGTTACTAAAACTCGACGTCAAAAAATTTTAAAATGGAGTACCATTTCAACATCATGGTGTTTCTTGCAGTTATGTTTCGGTCTTCAAAAAGTGTTTTTAACTAATGTTTATTGACAAAGTTTTATTTTTAATTTTTGTGTAACTCTCTAAATGTCTTTTAATCACGTTTGCGTAATCATTCATACTACCTGGCCAACAAAAATGCAAATTTCATTGTCTTCACCAGAGATCAACTAACTGCTGACATTTTTGTAAGTAATTTTCACATACAGTCGTACAATTCATTTAATCGCATTTTAAAAAACGAACATTTTGGTTTATTTTCTGTACCTGGTTTGCATTTTTAGAATCCAGAAGAAGCTACCATTAGGCAGCGAAAGTTCGATAATAAAAATAAAAAGCAGATACTAGAGCCTTTAGATCTTTGATTGCTCATCTCTTCTCCTTAGAAGGGCGTTTCCCAGTAGTTAAACTTAGGATTGTTTGTTGCCAGTGCCCTGTTACTGTCCTTCCTCTTTCTTATATATATATATATATATATATATATATATATATATATATATATATATATATATGTATACATATACATATATACTGGTGAGCAAAAAAATCAACACCGATCCTTGAATTTAATTATTTTTGGTATCATTAGAATGCTAATTTTCTACTCTTTCCAATAATACGAAAATATTTATTATATATATATATATATATATATATATATATATATATATATATATATATATATATATATATATATATATATATATATGTATCTATGTATATATATTTATATATATATATATATATATATATATATATATATATATATATATATATATAAATATATATACATATATATATATATTTATATATATATGTATATATGTATATATGTATATATATATATATATATATATATATATATATATATGTATGTATGTATATATATATATATATATATATATATATATATATATATATATATATATTGTAAGGTGTGAACTTACCCGCTTTTTGAGGCGTTGTGAAAAGTTGTTTTTTCCCACGCTTGGGCGCAATTTTCTTGCAACCTCTTTTTAATTTCTGATAATGAATTGAGTGGATCCTGATTTTAAAAGAACTAAAGAAATTAAACACATACTAGCTCAGTTTTCCTTGGTAGAGAGATATGGGTAAGAGATAATTTTTGTACGTCTTTTTGGATTTATTTTTTCTTACTTTTAAAAAAAACCTCAGCTGTACGACTTTTGGGCACCATTCATTTTAAAATAGAAAGGATCTAACTTCAGCTAAAAAAAAAAAATGAAAAAATACTGAAGGGTGTACAGTTGTTAAAAATAAAAAACAGTTTTGGTACAGCCGTCATTATCCTGAAAAGTAAGATAGGTATTCAGTGAGACACTAGCTTTAATCAACAAAAAGAAAATTTATTCATGATTTTAAAATAAAAGTTCTAACCTCTGTGTTTTTAAGGATTACAAAAAATTCTAGCCTAACAGGTAATTATTATTATTAGAGTCCCTAAATCAGACATTTAAATTCTAAAACCTGACTACCCCCGAAAGCGAAGAATCGTGATTTTCACTTCACTTTTTGTCAGTTCAAATTGCTATTAAGGCACTACTTCGGGAATAGGTCTATTGATGAATCTTCTGGTAACTTACGGTTTTTATTTGGGCTTCTAGGCCTTCGATGGAACACAAAACCGATTACACTTTGTAGGAAACACTCAGAGCCCACTACGGCTTTACGTTAGAAAAAAAAAACTTGTGCTTTACTTAGCTCTCATAATTGTTGCTATGAGCCTCTACTGCGGCTCGGTCGAAGTAAGCCTGGCTGCGGCTCGATGGAAATTAGCCTACTTGGCGGCTCGGTCGAAACAACCTACTTGGCGGCTCGGTGGAAATAAGCCTTTCTTCCTGTCCGCCGGACTCTTAAATAAACCGTGGGCACTCTCTCGGTAATATGGCTACGCCGGAACCAAAACTGCGGATACAAATTTGACCAATCCCGGCGTATCGAGAGATTCGGTCGCAAACCCGCACAGCACACTAATATACCGAACGGCTTGGAATTTCTGATTAATATACCGCTCGATACAAAAATGAAAAGAAGTACATTATTAAGAGAAAAATCAGTAACATTATATGGTCTTAAAATCTAGGAAAAAATAAATGTTACATTACCCCCTTCCAAAAAGAAATAGACTACACTAGTCTATTAAACTAAGGCTACTTATGAAAAGGTACAAAGTGGTACACTATCACTTACTACTAAGGTCAGAACTTAAAACAAAATTACAAACTTCGGACCTTACTACAGACTTAATTCAATTAAGCATTAATATTAAGTACAATGAAAACCAAATGAAAATCTTTGCAAGTACACAAGAATCTTATAACTAGACTTAACTTAATTAAGCACTAAGGTTAAGTACATCAAAAAGTAAATAAAAATCCTTGCATGAACATAAGAAATACCTTTCTAAAGTAACAATCGCGGTCTTCTTATATAAAAGAATCAGCTCTGTTATTGTTACCAAAACAAAAAAAAAAAAATTTTTGTCTAGACTCTTGTCTAAATCAAAAAAAATGAACTGAAACAAAGTATGAACACCCCCCTTAAAATATTTTAAGGATTGTCTGAAAATTTTCTATTTCAGCAAAAGAAATTTAGAAAAATTCTTAAATAAATACTGTTCCTGAACCCTGTGAAGAGTTTTATAAAAAAAACCAAAATGACCAGAAGTAGGAGGAGTGTGACACATGTCTATAATCTCCCCTCTCTGTGGTTTAGGAACTAGTATTTTCCACTCGGGTACATTAACTTTTAAAGGCAACTGGTTTGGGATAAACTTGTACACGAAATCATTTTCCACCTTCCACTGCGGAAAATTTTGAGGAAATTCTTTAATTTGCTGCCGCAAATTATCGTACCATGGATCAATGCGATCTACATCAACTGTATCAATTCTTACGCCAATCTGTGCATTAAGACTGTTTTCGTCCGCTGTATGATCTGGGATTCTTGACAAAGCGTCAGGAATAACATTGTGGACTCCTTTTCTATGAATTAAATTAAATGTATGTTGTCTCAACCTAATCGCCCAACGCGCTAGTTTGCCACTAGGGTTTTTAATAGAATTAAGCCACAATAAACTATAATGATCTGTTATGACCGTGAAAGGAACACCTTCTATGTAAGGTCGAAACTTTTCGATGTTAAAGAGTACTGCTAAACATTCTTTTCAACAACCGAATAGTTACGTTCAGCCTTTGATAAAGTTCTACTGGCATACGCTATCACTCTTTCCTCACCATTGATTTTCTGTGTTAGGACGCCCCCTAAACCGGTATTAGAAGCATCACTAGAAATATAAAACTGTTGGGAAAAATCTGGTTGGGATAAAATGGGAGCTGAAACCAATAGCTCTTTAATCTTTATAAAAGATTCTTCGGCTGCCTTTGTCCAATCTATCGATTGTCCTTTTTTTCGTCCTTTCAAAAGATCATTAATAGGCGACAACAGGGTAGAAAAATTCTCAATAAAACGTCTGTACCACGCACACATTCCTACGAAGCGCTTAACTTCCGTAGTATTAGTAGGTCTTGCATAATTAACCATGCTTGCTACTTTATCCGGATCGGTACGCAAGGAATTTGAGCCTACAATATAGCCTAAAAACTTTAGAGAAGTTTTGAAAAAATCGCATTTTGCTCAAATTTATCGTCAGTCCGGCCTCTTTCAATTTATCTTTTACTTCTTTAAGTAAGCGTATATGCGATTCGAAGTCTTCCGATGTTACTAAAATATCATCTAGATAGTTAAAAATATGCGGCTCATATTTCGGACCAAATATAGCGTCCACTAAACGTTGCTGAGTTTGAGCAGCGTTCTTTAGACCAAACGGCATAGTGACGAACTGAAATAGACCTCGGCCTACTACTGCAAAAGCGGTCTTTTCCTTAGAGGATTTGTCCAAAGGAATTTGCCAGAATGCCCTTCTAAGATCTATCGAGGATACATACTTAGCATTCCTGAGTGATGTCAAAATTCTATCGATGTTCGGTAATGGATAGTTATCAAATTTGCTGACCTCGTTGAGCTTTCTTCCGTCAAAGCATAGACGATACTGTCCATCGGCCTTTTTCACCAATAAGATTGGAGAACACCAGGGACTGTTTGATTCTTCAATCACTCCGAGTTTCAACATTTCGTCTAACTCTTTATTTAATACTTTTGACATATAAGGAGACATGGCGAAGGGCCTTGTCTTTACAGGACTGGCATCAGCCGTATCTATAGACATGGTGATCTTATTCGTTCGGCCTAACCTATCTTTACTACTTATTTCTTTGAAAGAGCTTATTACGTTTTCTGCGTTTAAGCGTTCCGTCCGCGAGAGATCATCTGGGGTACATAGACGCGAAAAGGGTTTTCTAAAGAACTTTCTGAATAACAATCTTTGAAACTTGTTTGAGAATTGACTTCTAGGGACTGTGGATACCACGAATTATCTTTAAAATTTACTAAAATTCCGAATTTTTGTGCAAAATCACATCCTAAAACCAAAGTATGTGATAGAGAAGGTACTACTAGAGCAGAGATTACTAAACAATGACCATTGCAGACTAGCGGCAACTCAACCGTACCTAAAACTTTTAGACGGCTGCCATCTGCAGTGGTAACACTTCTATTTTTGACATGGCATATTTTTTATACTTAAAACGACTTAAAATTTTAATACCATTCTGACCTACAACGAGGCATTTGCACCAGAGTCAAATAAAGCCGAGAAATGGGCACCTAATAGATTTATCTTGATATGCGGTCTGTTATCTGAATATTTATGCACGAATAAAGGAGACATGTGACCATTTGGAGAAGCAGGAGTTTTAACTTGAGAAGGAGAATTTTTATTAGACTTTAAAAAATCAGAAACTTTTTTTGTAACCATTTAGTCCAATCTGATCTACTGGAATATTTTTTGTCCATCCGTGTTTCTAGAACGTTTTGGATTAGGGGCTATACTGCTAAACGTGAGCTTGTGACTTAGCCGAATGTTTAGAGGCTTTCTTGTTGGACTTAGGGTATCCGCCTCGGTAATATACCGTCCTTACTCGTTTTTTGTACATTTGGGGCATGATGTTAGTCTCACACAAGTTGTTCCACATTTGAAACAAAATACCCTCTTCGGTGCCGTACAATTTTTGGTAAGTGTGATTCGGGCCTGTGCAATTCCAACAAGTGAAAATTGCCTTAGGTGAGACCGACTTGTCGTTCACTTTAGCTGCAGTGTCGCTAATTTTAGAGTCATTATCTTTTCTTTTTCCCGTTTTCTGGTTACTCCTAGGGTTCCGATTTACATTCCCAACCTTATTTGTCGAGACTCCACTTCGGCCATTTGGATTATACTCTACTTGATGTATATTAGTTTCGCCTTTTGGTCTGCTCTTTTCCAACAAATAATCGGACTCTTCAAGTTTTCTACATAACCCGGCGAGTTCGGCTACCGAATTAATATCTAGTAGAGCTAACCGATTGACGAAACTAGGCAGAATATTCCTCCGTATAAATTTAACTTTGGTACTTTCCAAAGGCTTGGTGGACAACCTACCAAATAAAGATTCCATGTGGGCAATAAAAATCACAGTGGACTCATTCTTCTTTTGCCGCCTCCTCTTTATTTCCGACCACAATTCTTCATCATCATCACAGTGCAAGAAGTCCTTCTTTAGCCTATCTACCAAGGAATGCCAGTCGTTGACACTTGATTTTATGCTTCTAAACCAAATGAAGGCATCGCCAGTGAAAAATTCAACAGCGGAGCTGAAAAGTTCATCTTCCGATACTTTCCTAGCTTGAGCTATTTCAGTCAGCCTCTCCAAAAAAGGATAGAGTCTCTTTGAGTCTCCATTAAATTTCAATTGCCATTCGCTGACAGGAATATTTCTGGCTGCGCAATTCACGATTGGAGCTGGTACATTTATGACTGGGGTTGTAATAGGCAACTGGGGTAACTCATGACCAGGAGCTATCTTTTCTGCAAGATTTGCTTCCATGAGCACACACGTAGCTATTGTTTCCTGAACATATCTGGAAAACTTCGACGCTTCCTCTTCGTCATCCGGCATGGGAATTTCTTTGTACGCGACCCGCTACATGCGATAAACGTGACTTAACCCGGTGTACAAGTGAATCATTTGGATCGCCGTCATAACTATCGATTAAGTTTTGGATAGAATTTAAACTCTTTTCGATACCAGCCGTTTCCTCTTTAATAGACAGAGTGTCATCCCCTATTTTTATCGTTTTTCCGGGCTCATTAATTTCTTTACTTAAGATCCTCGTTAGAATCTTTCTTTTATCCGCGACCGGACGTTCTGAGAAAGTACGACGGATTTTCAGTTCATAGTCTAACTCATATTCCAGTAGGTGATTGACTTTAAAATTGAAGGCTTCCATGATAAATGAATACAATTTAAAAGAATTGTTTAAAAAGTCGTGAAAATATTTCTCCTGTGCTCCCAATAATCAAAAATAGAAAATATGTAAAGGCACTTAAAATATGTAAACTTCTTTACCAAACAATTAAAAAATCTTCCACAATTTCAAAAAAAATTCTACGTATCGCCTTGTATTAAAATTCCTTTATTAAATATCTTAAGAATTTCCTATAAAAAAATCTCTAAATACCGTTTCGTATCAGCAAAGTATTTTTAATATTCATGCAAAACAGCGATGAGAAAAAAAGTACAGTTTTTTTTTTCTTCGGTTCCGCAAAATAAATCTAACACTGCAAAAATTAAAGTAAACCAGCACATCTGCTAATCTGAACTATAAAAGTAGCTTTTAAGAAAAAAGTAGGAATCTCTTATCTTAGAGTCGATTAACAAAATTCAAATATCTATACTACCATCAGATAAATTGAAGTAAATAATTCTACAAATTTCCTGCTTTTGTCTTATTGCTATAGTGTAGTTTCGTTTAATAAATGTTATGAAATAAAAATATCTGAAAAGTTAGAGCTTTTACTTTGTTCGATAGCTAGTACACTGAACCCTTTAAAAAATAAAATTCCAAAAGCCCCGCGTTGACAGCGTTATTTTGTAAGGTGTGAACTTACCCGCTTTTTGAGGCGTTGTGAAAAGTTGTTTTTCCCACGCTTGGGCGCAATTTTCTTGCAACCTCTTTTTAATTTCTGATAATGAATTGAGTGGATCCTGATTTTAAAAGAACTAAAGAAATTAAAAACACAGCTCAGTTTTCCTTGGTAGAGAGATATGGGTAAGAGATAATTTTTGTACGTCTTTTTGGATTTATTTTTTCTTACTTTTAAAAAACCTCAGCTGTACGACTTTTGGGCACCATTCATTTTAAAATAGAAAGGATCTAACTTCAGCTAAAAAAATGAAAAAATACTGAAAAGGGTGTACAGTTTGTTAAAAATAAAAAACAGTTTGGTACAGCCGTCATTATCCTGAAAAGTAAAGATAGGTATTCAGTGAGACACTAGCTTTAATCAACAAAAAGAAAATTTATTCATGATTTTAAAATAAAAGTTCTAACCTCTGTGTTTTTAAGGATTACATATAATATATAAAATAAATAAAAAATAATTATAAAAATAAAAAAATTCTAGCCTAACAGGTAATTATTATTATTAGAGTCCCCTAAATCAGACATTTAAATTCTAAACCTGACTACCCCCGAAAGCGAAGAATCGTGATTTTCACTTCACTTTTTGTCAGTTCAAATTGCTATTAAGGCACTACTTCGGGAATAGGTCTATTGATGAATGTTCTGGTAACTTACGGTTTTTATTTGGGCTTCTAGGCCTTCGATGGAACACAAAACCGATTACACTTTTGTAGGAAACACTCAGAGCCCACTACGGCTTTACGTTAGAAAAAAAACTTGTGCTTTACTTAGCTCTCATAATTGTTGCTATGAGCCTCTACTGCGGCTCGGTCGAAGTAAGCCCTGGCTGCAGCTCGATGGAAATTAGCCTACTTGGCGGCTCGGTCGAAACAACCTACTTGGCGGCTCGGTGGAAATAAGCCTTTCTTTCCTGTCCGCCGGACTCTTAAATAAAACCGTGGGCACTCTCTCGGTAATATGGCTACGCCGGAACCAAAACTGCGGATACAAATATTTGACCAATCCCGGGCGTATCGAGAGATTCGGTCGCAAACCCGCACAGCACACTAATATACCGAACGGCTTGGAATTTCTGATTAATATACCGCTCGATACAAAAATGAAAAGAAGTACATTATTAAGAGAAAAATCAGTAACATTAATATGGTCTTAAAATCTAGGAAAAAATAAATGTTACAATATATATATATATATATATATATATATATATATATATATATATATATATATATATATATATATATGTATATATATTTATATATATATATATATATATATATATATATATATATATATATATATATGTATATATAATAATATATATATATATATATACATATATATATATATATATATATATATATATATATATATATATATATATATATATACATATATATACATATATATATATATATATATATATATATATATATATATATATATATATACATATATATATATATATATATATATATATATATATATATACATATATAATATATAAATATATATATATATATATATATTATATATATATATATATATATATATATATATATATATATATATATATATATATATATATAAATATATATATATATATATATATATATATATATATATATAATATAT
>JAHKBH010003715.1:0-14935 GCA_019049505.1 Pachyrhynchus sulphureomaculatus
TAATCTCCACTTAGCTCTATACACTTCTTCCACCTGTTTTCCAAAGCTTCCACACCTGTTTGAAAAATAGATTCCTCAAGGTCTTCAAAAATACTGGTTAACTCCAGCTTCGTCTTCTTCATTTGATGAAAATTTCTGGCCACCGAGGTGTTTTTTTAGGTTT
This sequence comes from Pachyrhynchus sulphureomaculatus, assembly GCA_019049505.1. Taxonomy (NCBI): domain Eukaryota; kingdom Metazoa; phylum Arthropoda; class Insecta; order Coleoptera; family Curculionidae; genus Pachyrhynchus; species Pachyrhynchus sulphureomaculatus. The sequence continues at coordinate 164 of JAHKBH010003715.1, forward strand.
GGAAACAAATGAAAGGCCGAAGGTGCCAAATCAGGAGAATAAGCCGGGTGGGGCAGCAATTCGAAACCACACTCAACAGACGTGTGAACGCGAGCGTTGTCCTGATGAAAACAAAACTTTCTTTCTCAGTAATCCTGGGCGTTTCTCTTTAATTTCTCGACGTAAACGACGCAAAAGTAAGTCGAGTTTATTCTTTCGCCTTTCGGAAAGTAGTCCACCATAATAATACCTTTAGCATCCCAAAAAACTGACGCCATCACTTTTCCAGCAGACAGAATTGCCTTCGCTTTCTTTGGCGTCGGTTCACCAGATTTTTTCCACTGCTTGGATTGTTGTTTTGACTCTGGAGTATAGTGGTATACCCAGGTTTCGTCCATTGTTACAAACCTGTTAAGAAAATCTTGCGGATTAGTCTCAAGCATCTCCAAACAGTCGCGATAAATCGTGAGTCTAATTCGTTTTTGTTCAGTTGAAAGCAATCTGGGGACCCGCCTAGCAGAAACCTTAGAAACTCCGGATTCGTTGGCATTGATGTTTTATGTTCGTTCATACGAGATGCCTATACTATCTGCATTCTCCTGATAGTTAATCTACGGTTTTTCAAAATGAGATCACACACTTTGCCGATGTTTTTTTCAGTCGTAGACGTCGTGGGCCGGCTTGAGCGAGGGTCATCTTCGATGCTCTCTTATCGACGTTTAAATTCTGCAACCATTGTTTCACAGTGGTATATGACGGAGTAGATTCCCCTAGTGTTGTTTTCATGTCATCGTGGATCCTCCTTTGATGTTAATCCTTTTTTTAAACAGGTACTTGAGGACCGCAAGTTGATCAATTTTTTCTATTTTTCCAAAAACGCTGCATTTGGTCTCACTAAACTCGTTCTAACCTAAAAACCACAAATTCTACAGCAACAAAATTTTACACTGTGACAATCAAAGAAAATATGAACTTATTGAGGGTACTATAATAAAAATATTATAATTATTTTTTGGTGAGGTTGCGAACTATTCAATCCATCCTCGTACATTTTAGACAACCAAAATAATGAACAGCTGAGGCAGTAAAAGTCTCCCTGGGTAAACAGTAACAACAAGGAAGCATACTATATAATATATAGTGTGTAGAATTTAACAGCAAGTGTGCTAATAAAATAGGCGGCTTCAAGGAAATTCCTGTTACTAGTTCGTGAGTACAATTTTTCTAGTTTTATGATTATTCTATATTCAAATATGTTTACATAATTTCGTAAGATACGATACTCATTTTATATTTCAAATCTGTTTGGTACACTAGCACTAAAACCGAGTAAATATATCCGAAACACATCATTTTAATACTTTTTGCCTAATTCTCTGTACCGTTTTAACGATTTAATTTACAGGATTTATATCAATTTAACCTTTTATTTGTCTTTAAACAACGCGTCATATGTTTTAATGGGAATAAAAAATTTACATAAATGTTTAAGATCACCACTTATGTTTATTATTGACAATTGTTTCGACACACTGTGTCTTCTTCTGGGAGCACGATGTAAATTAACTAACAAAGTATGTTTCAGAATACATAGTTTACCTAATTACAAGTACTAAATTCATTACCAATATTTATCTTAATACCTAGAACAAGTTCAATAAAGGAGACCCTCCACCATCTAATTGATCGTTGAGTAATAAACCTGAGGATTTTTTCTGATTAATTTCTACCTGTTCTAAACAATTCAGTAATTTTCCTTTCTTTCCGTTATGCAAAATTTTGAAATCTTCATTGAATGTATGATTTTCCTCTGTTAAATGTTTGGGCGTAATGAGATTTGTTATTTTTCATTCTAAAGCTTTGTTTATGTTCGTTTATTCTTTTTTAAAAAAAGGTCTGCCTGTTTGTCCTATATACGTTTTGTTGCAAGTGCCAGAGCATAATTCGTAAACCCCGATTTATTACCTTTTTTTGCTTTACTTTTATTATTTTTAATATGTCGAGATAATGTACTATTTGTACGGAAAGCGATATTTACATGATTTCTATGGAAAAAATTTTGAATTTTATTAGTTAATTTTTCGGTATAAGTGAGTGTATATTATTTTTCTTTGTTTAGTTGTTTGTACGGGTACACCAGTCTTATTGCTTTTTTAAATTGTTTTCATTAAAATATTATCTACAAAATCGCTCTTATATTCACTGTTGTTTATACTAATTTGTTTTATAATATGTAATTCTTTCTGAAAATTGTCATCTGTTAATGGTGTGTATTTATTAGTCTATGGATGAAACTATTATAAGCCGAGATTTATGGGTGAACGGGTGTGGTTAGAATTAGCGTGTACAGTTATGTCTGAGTATGTTGGTTTATGGAAGATTTCAAAATCGTGGTTTATTCATTTTGTTTGATATTTTTAAATCTATTAAATTAATCGATTTATTTGTTTCTATTTCTGTTGTAAAAGTAATATTATTATGAGTTGGTTAAAATAATCTAGAAAAAATTTTTAATTGTCGATCTGTGCCTGTAAAGCAAGTCAATATATCATCTACATACCGGTACCAATAAAAGAAATTTTTAAAAAGTTGAAAATTACTGATTTGTTCTTCTAAATGGTCCATGAAAATTTCAGATAAAATTGGACTAAGAGGGTTTCCCATTATTAAATCTTTCTTACTTATGTAAATGTTATCATTAAATTCGAAATAATTCTGATCTAAGCACAATGTTAAGATATCTAATATTTCTTGTTTAATTATTGGGTTAACATTATTTTTATTGAGTAATCTTTGGACTAAATTTATAGCGTCTGATGGGGGTTATACTAGGAAAAAGATTTTGTACATCAAACGATATAAATCTGGAGTTACTTGGTATAATTAACGGATTAATTTTTGCTATCAATCAAGAAAATTTTCAGAAAGAATTACATATTATAAAACAAATAAGTAAAAACAATGGATACAAGAGCGATTTTGTAGATAATATTTTAACGAAAAAACAATTTAAAAAAGCAATAGGACTGGTGTACCCGTACAAATAACGAAACAAAGAAAAATTTCATACACTCACTTATACCGGAAAATTAAACTAATAAAATTCAAAATTTTTTCCATAGAAATCATGTAAATATCGCTTTTCCTTACAAATAATACATTATCTCGACATATTAAAAATAATAAAAGTAAAACAAAAAAAGATAATAAATCGGGGGTTTACGAATTATGCTGTGGCACTTGCAACAAAACGTATATAGGACAATCAGGCAGACCATTTTATAAAAAAATAAACGAACATAAACAAAGCTTTAGAATGAAGAATAACAAATCTCATTAGGACAAACATTTAACAGAGGAAAATCATACATTCATAAAGATTTCAAAATTTTGCATAACGGTAAAAAAAAAAAGGAAAAATTACTGAATTGTTTAGAACAGGTAGAAATTAATCAGAAAAAATCCTCAGGTCTATTACTCAACGATCAATTAGATGGGGGAGGGTCTCCTTTATTGAACTTGATCTAGGTATTAAGATAAATATTGTTAATGAATTTAGTACTTGTAATTAGGTAAGCTATAGATAATAGCCTCGTAGTTACCAATACAGTATTTAAACACCACCCTCGGCGTCTCTCCACTTGGACTTCTCCAACAGGAGAATATAAAAATCAAATAGATTTCGTATTAATTAGAGCCAGATGGAGATCCTCAATAACCAATGTTAGGACGAGGCCTGGAGCATACTGTAACTCAGACCACAAATTACTGAGGTCAGAACTGAAGATAAAACTACGCGCAACAATTAAACAATCAACTAACCGAAGAATGGAAATTCCCGATAACAACATCTTTCAGGAAATACTGCAAAACATAGGCACACCAAGTCCAAAGGAAACCCCAGAGGAGATGTGGCAAGATATAAGAACCTGGATAATTGAGGGAGCAAAACAATGCAGCGACCACAGACAGGTAGAAAAAATAAATCATTGGATGACCGATAACACCTTAAAACTAATAGATCTACGAAAAAAGTTAAGGAATTCCCCACAAGAACGGGAAGAAAGCAAAAAAACTAGATAAAGAGATAAAAAAAGCATGTAGGAGAGACAAAAACCAGCACATCAGTAAAATTTGTCAAGAGATAGAACATCATGCAGATATAGGCGGAACCCACGAACTGTACAAAAAAGTGAAATACCTGGCCAGAGAGTTTAAACCACGAACACAGCTGATAAGAAATGACCAAAACGAAATTGTTACAGACAAACCAGGAATAGCCGAAGTTTGGAGGAAATACTGTATCAATCTGTATAAAGAGAACAACAGGGAAGAACCTATTGATCTAAATACCTCAGTGTCTGAAAAAGAACCCCATATACTGAGATCTGAGGTAGAGAAAGCCCTTAACACACTAAAAAAATAACAAAGCCCAGGGAATAGATAGTATAACTTCAGAACTATTAAAGGCTATGGGAGAACTGGGAGTGCAGGTTTTTCATAAAATCTGTAACTTAATATGGGAGTCTGGCAAGTGGCCTAATGACTGGACCGAGTCAGTGTTCATCACACTTTTTAAAAAAGGATCGCCTACAGAATGCAACAATTACAGGACAATCTCTCTAATAAGCCACGCTAGTAAAGTAATGCTGCAGATAATCAACAACCGGCTAAAATCATTTATACTACCAGAAATATCTGAGGAGCAGACAGATTTTATTCCAGGAAAAGGCACAAGGGAAAACATTCTTAATGTACGTCAGATCATAGAAAAGACGTATGAATTTAACATCAAGGCTTATTTATGCTTCGTAGACTACACCAAGCTTTTGATTGTGTAAAGTGGCACAAGTTGTGGCCGATACTTGAGAGTATGGGAGTTCCCTTACACCTGATCCAGCTTATAAGATCCTTATATGAAAATAGCAATGCCAGAGTAAAAATCGATCAAACTCTATCAGATTCATTCAAAATAGAAGCTGGTGTTAGACAGGGATGTATCTTATCTCCGTTTGCTTTTTAACGCATACTCTGAATATATTATGAGACGAGTTCTGGAGGACTGGGATGGAGGTATCTCTGTGGGAGGCCGGAAAGTGAATAACTTGAGATATGCTGATGATACGCTCATTATAGCATCTAGCGACATCGAATTGGAATATATAATGAATAGATTAAGTACAGTAAGCGAGGAATATGGCTTACTACTTAACAGGAATAAAACTAAAATTATGGTCATAGATCGAACCCCAATGAACATCAGGAAAATAGCGGGATTTGAAGTAGTTGAGGAATTTGTATATCTCGGATCATTAATTACAAACAAAGGTGGTTGCGATAAAGAAATAAAACGAAGACTAAACATAGCTCGTAATGCAGTAACCAGACTGACCAAGATTTGGAAGGACTCAGCAATATCTCAAAATAACAAATTAAAACTTATTAATGCACTAATATTTCCCATAGCTACCTACGCCTCAGAAACTTGGACGATAAATGTTGTGGCACGAAGAAAAATTGACGCCTTCGAAACATGGGTGTACAGAAGAATGTTGAGGATACCCTGGACACAGCACCGAACAAATGTCTCCATTCTAAACCAACTAAGAATAATGAATCGCCTATCCACCAAAATAAACCAATCGTACTTGCGATACTTTGGGCATATCTCTAGAAGAAACGATCTAGAAAAACTTATGGTGGAGGGAAAAATAAACGGGAAGCGCCCAAGAGGTAGATCTCCTAATCGATGGGCAGACCAGGTGAGGCCGCTCATAGGACATTCCATGCACGAAGCCATTCATGCCGCTCAAGACCGTGACTCATGGAGAGGCACAATCCTTGCAATCGAAACATAACATCACTAAACTCTTGCTAGAGTGATGGGACTGAGGAGGAGGAATTAGGTAAGCTATGTATTCTGAAACATACTTTGCTGGTTAATTTACATCATGCTCCAGAAGAAGACACAGTGTGTCGAAACAATTGTCAGCAGTAATAAACATAAGTGGTGATCTTAAACATTTGTTTAAATTTTTTATTCCTATTTATTATGGATCTCCATCAAGTAAGGGCTAAGTCAGTGCAGTACATGTTTTAATGTTGTAGACATAGGATTCACCTTCCATTGACATTGCTTTTTGGAGATTATGGAAAAATTATAATTTTTTTTTTTAATTTTTCAAAAAAAATGTATTTTTTATAGATTAACTAAAACAACGATTACATTGGGGACAATGAAAACTCTTTTTGTAGGTTAACTTACACGTTTAATAAATTTAATCAAAATAACGCCGTGAATATAGTAATATCAGTTATCCAGCTTCTGGGCTAAAAATTGATGATTTACACTGCGTTAAACGCCATCTAGGTAAAAGCTGAAAAACTATCAAAAATCGATTATGGAGTATGAGCAAAATTAAGACAGTGGCTAAATAAATTACACAAATTTTAGAGGACAGCTGATACATGTATCTAAAATCTTCTCAGTAACGGAAATCGATCCATAGAGGAGGTGCCCATAAAAATCAATTTTTTGAAACGAAATGAATGACAACTTTACAGAAGACTTTGCAGAATTAGTTTATGTTTTTGTTTAAAGATTTCACTATGAGAAAGTATACTAATAATAAAAAAAAATCAATTAGAAATTAAAAAAATAATGAATCTCATTTTTAGGACTGTTGTAGAATTAGTATTCAATTTGTAGATTCTAATTAAAACAGAAAAATGAGGTATTAAATAAATAAACTCGTGTTATTCTTTTTGCGATTTTCAATAATATTTTTTTCTGAAATATGAAAGGTAAAACCTTGAATTATAATGGATGGATGACCTTGACCGGCGAATGGATCAGATTACTTTCCTTCCGCTTTTATATTATTGGAAAAAGAAAAATTCGAGAGTGTGTAAGTTGGAAATTTCTTCTACTATATCAAGTTCAAAATATTGTAAAGAATAGATAATAATAAATTAAATAATTTTAAGGTTTCAATCATCTGTCTTGTACAGTTTTATTGATTCTTCCCCAATTTGCCTATTTGAAGAGGTATGCAAGCCTGTTAAGTAAGGAAGTTTTGGCGTTATTAAAGAGCTTTCTTTAAAAAACTATAAAATTTATGTTATAATATATTTCGGATGGTTGTAGCTTCTACTTGATGCAAATTCATTATAAATATATATAAAAGGCAATTTCCACTGGTTTACCTATTTATAATTGTGATGAGACGTTTCGCTGTTGATCAGATCTACATTATACCCTGTCATTATTAAATTAGTTTCTTTCGATGTCAAAAACTTCTTTCCAAGTGTTCCCTCACACGAAACAATAATTTTAATAGAGAACGTATTAACAAAAAATAAAGTAAATGAAGTTATAAAAATGGACATAACTAATTTATTAAGAATTTGCCTAAGACAAAATTATTTTTCATTTAACAATAAATTCTACAATAGTAAGGAAGGGTTAATTATGGGGAGTCCATTAAGTTCATTACTTGCCGAAATTTTCATGAACAGTATTGAAATAATGATATTTAACAACCATAATAACAATAGTAATAATTGTCTATACTGGTATCGATACGTAGACGATATATAATTGTATGCTTTACAGGAACGGACAGACAATTAACTCACTTTTTACAGTACATTAATTCTTTACATAGAAATATCAACTAAGTTGGGAATGGAATCTTTATCACAATGTATATATCTCCACTTCACCAAACACTTTATTTTTGGATTCGACGCGCGTTTCGCTAACCATGTTAGCTTCATCAGGAGCGATGATTAGTGGTGATATATACTGAGTAATAGAATATTAGTTTTACAATGGAAGAAGAAGTTGAAGGGAAAATCAACTTCCTAGACTTAACAATCAGTAAAACCAGAAAAAAAACATGAATTTGCAATATATCACAAACCCTGTCATACGGATACCACAATTTACAATAGTTTCTCACCATCCCAACCATCATAAACTTGCGGCCTATCATAGCTTTATACACAGATTAACTAATATCCCCCTAATCAGAATACAATTTTACCAAAGAAATAAACTACATGAGACAAGTAGCCGTGAACAACGGTTATTCATTTATTTACCTTAATCGATAACATCATTAGGAGAGAAAACTTAGAAACAAGGCAATCTCAGAAATATACCCATGTTTTAAGAAGAGAAAAACCACATTTAGATGTGGCATTTCAGTAAACCAACATTAACTGGGAAAATATTTAAATCAAAAAAGTATCAACATAGCTTACAAAACAAAAAATACTATACGGAAATATCTCAAAAACTACAAACCGCAAATCAATAAAGATAATAAATTAGGGGTATATCAATTAACATGTGGGCCATGTCCTAAAGCATATATAGGACAAACTCGTCGTACATTTATACAAAGAATTACAGAACTCGAAAAAAGTTTCATCCATAGAAATTCTAATTCAACATATGCTAATCATACTACTCAGTATATATCACCACCACACCAAACACTTTATTTTTGCACTCGACGAGCGTTTCGCTAGCCATGTTAGCTTCATCAGGAGCGATGACTTAGTAAATAAGCTAATAAATAGACATAAGTTTAGGTTTAATATTCAGAATTCCACCTTTTTTACACGCGAAGAAAATAACACCAAGTATGTCTCCATACCATATAAGCCGAAATACAGCAAGGGACTTAATAAGGTATTTAATAAGGTCGACCTCACCTTAGTCTAAAAGTTATCAGACAATCTGAGGAATATTTTAGGAAAATCCCAAAGAAAAGATTCCTAATTGTGAGAAAAAGTGGAATTTATGAAATTAGTTGTAATGATTGTGACAAAAAGTATGTTGGGCAAACTAAAAGGTTAATTAAAATACTATTTAAAGAACATTTAGCACACTTAAAATACAGCAGAACAGAAAAGTCCAGCATTGCCGAACATGCCCTTGAAGCTGATCATATTGTAACATTAGATAATCTAAGGTTAATAAAAAATGTATCTGATAGGAGATTGTTGAACGCATACGAAAATATGGAAATTATAAAATGTAAAAGTAGTTTAAATAAAGACAGAATGCCTATTCCTTATAGTCCCCTCTACTGGTTACTTGACTGGAACTGATGGCCTTGCCTATGCCATTAGTTCCACCTGAGTAATTCAAGGGTTAGGCTAAGTACAAAAGGGTAGATTTGTAGTTTAGCTTTAGTCAATCATCGCTCCTGATGAAGCTAACATGGTTAGCGAAACGCTCGTCGAGTGCAAAAATAAAGTGTTTGGTGTAGTGGTGATAGATACTGAGTAGTATCATTGTGCCAAAGATTCCATATTACCAACTTAATATGCTAAGCATCTTTTAACAGAGAATCACACGTTTAATAAGAATTTCAAAATTTTACATACCCAACAATAAGGTTTAAAATTAAACCTTTTAGAGATAATGCAAATAAATCGATTAAGGACTCCAGGTACTTTGCTAAACGACCAGGTAGATTTAAACAATTCACCATTATTGAATTTATTCTCCTAATACCATGTCTGTGTGGGTTTTCCAATACTATTAATATAATGTTAATAGGTGTAATATTATAATTAAAAAATAATATAAAATTGTAAACATTAAACTTAACTTGATAGGGTATAATGTAGATCTGAAGAAGCTGCATCGACAGCGAAACGCGTCATCACAATTATAAATAAACCAGTGGAAATTGACTAAAAATCCTCTACCAATAGAGAATAAAACATTCTGGAGCAAATCTTTTTTGGTTTGGTGCTGTATATTGAGAAATAAAGTAATAGTATCAATATTTTCTAATATAAATTTAAATAATGCAACATATTTGAAAACAAAAATGGAAATTGTTGAAAATGTGGTATCACAAAATAATAAAATAATTTCGTGGCAGGAGGGCTCTCCGACAAACAACATTCTCTTAATAATTAATATTTTAAATAAAACTATTCTCTTATGGATTAATAGATTTAAATAATTAAGGTGGTTACCAAATGGATTAGACACAATGGCGGCTCGTGATGGAATTTGGTGGAGGTTCACATACCTCACAAGGCTTTGTTGTATGTAGCTTTATGAGCCAATAAGAGCGTGAAAAATACGATTTCCAGATACCTACTTAATTTTAAACTGTATTCATACCTAGAAGACATTTTAAAATCTAAGGTCCATGGTCACAAATGAAAATACCTTACCTAATAATAGTCGAAACTGCTAAATGTCAATGGGTTAAACATAATATCAAATATAAAATCACTTACCAATACAGAAGGTTCAACTATAACAGACAAATGGGCGCGGTGTACTGATACATATGTATAAACGCGAACATAAATGATATACATAATATACAACACTTGATGAAAGAAAATGCAGTCCATATTAGGAATATAGCAAAATTCATTGTTTTGTTTAAAACATCTAACTACAAGCTGAACATTCTAAACACAATGTTTAAACGAAAAGTCCATATGGCGATTTTTTTTTAAATTTGCAAATTTGTTAATCACTTACTGATTAAAATCACTAATATCCTCTATCATTTTCTTTTCTGTTGACAACATTCCCAATGCTGAAAGTCTTTTTTCATTCGTGGTACTCCTTAAAAACGACTTAATTCTTTTTAAAATAGAGAAATTTCTTTCAGTTTCAGCAGTTGTCATCGGAATGGTAATAATTAGCTGCAGTAAAGTGTACGTTGCGGAAATTATTTTCGATTATAAATCGCAAACAATGCACCTCTCCTGGAAAATTTCTAAAAACTGGCCGTTTATAAATAAGTTTAAGTTCAGTTTGTAATCTAATTTTGTCCAAAAATGGATATGCCTGAACTATATCATTTAAATAGTGCGATGGGAATTTATTTTCAAACTTTGAGAACTTAGAAAACATAAACAGAAGCGAACCACTTAGATGACTATTAAATGAAAACCTGTCCTTATTTGGAATTAATATATAATCACATACTTCTTTTGCTGTAACTACATTCATTATTGAGTGCCGCCATAACTACGTCGGGTTCAGCAACGTTAACTTTTTTTAGAATAAACTGCAGCCTGGGTTTTTGTAGCGTTAAATTCCACTTGGTTATTGTCATCCCAAGATAGAATTTTATTCCAGGTCTTTGTTAAGTTGAACGACTTCCCGCTGTCTGTGGATATTCGTCTGAGTAACCGATATCCGAGCGTTCAAAGGGAATGAAGAGATACTTCTGTCATCTGCAAAGCTGTAGATTGGATTTCCGGTCTTTTCCAGCAGATCGTTAATGTAGAGAAAGAACTCTCTCTGAGGAAACATGAGAGCCAGAAACAGAACTTTCAGAGATACCATTAGAGCTTAGCTTAGCCAATAGTCCATCATGTCAAACACGGTCGAATGCCTTGGATAAGTCAAGAGCAACCGCTCGAGATTCTCCAAGGTGTTCTATCGTATTATATATCCGTTTCAGGATAGAAATAGGTCATATGAGCAAATATTGTATAGTTTTAACTGTATTATGAGATTTTTTTTTTGATAATGAGCAAAGTTGAAGCATAAATTTATAATATAAAAAATAAAAGAAATAAGAAGTTATAAATAAAGGTACGCGTTTTAGGGGGTGCTTTCATACATATCGTGACACTGGTTTTTTTCAAGATTCTTGGAATAGAAGATCTGAAAATTTTTTGACAAAAGTGTGGGGAGGGAGGTAAAAGAGGTAAGTTAATTATTTTGTCAATAATATTATGAAAATTTTTCTGATTTTTGGTTGAAATATTCGAAAAAAAAAATTATCTATGGTAAACTACCCGTCGCCGTGGCTCCGCTCGCGTGGATTTGATTTACTATTATCGTCACTGCTTATTCCTTATGTTACCTAACGTAATAGAATATATCCTATAACCTGGCCAGAGAACATATGTATGTTTAAAAAATAGCACGTTAATCGGATAAGTGGTTCTCGAACGATAAGCACACTAACGGACAGACAGACAGACAGAGAGACGTTGCGTTTCATATATATTGTATAGATTATTATATAACCTGGTTAGAGAACATATTAAAAAAAAACACGTAAATAGGATAAGTGGTTCTCGAGTGATAAGCACACTAATGGACAGACAGACAGAGAGACGTTGCATTTTATGTATATTATATTCTTTTTACCTAACGTATTAAAATTTATCCTATAACCCGGCCAGGGAACATATGCATGTTTTTAAAAAAAAGCTACGTAAATCGAATAACTGGTTCTCGAATAATAAGCGCACTAACGGACAGACAGATAGAGAGACGTTACATTATATATATATATATATATATATATATATATATATATATATATATATATATATTATAGAAGATTATAGATAACTTGACCAGAGAACAAATGTATGAATTAAAAAAAAAAACACGTAAATCGGATAAGTGGATCTCGAGTGATAAGCGCACTAACGGATAGACAGATAGAGAGACGTTGTATGTATATTATATATATATATATATATTATATATATATATATATATATATATATATATATATATATATATATATATTATAGAAGATTATAGATAATCTGACAAGAGAACAAATGTATGAATTAAAAAAAAAAGACAAATAAGTCGGATAAGTGGTTCTCCAGTCATAAGCGTACTAACGGATAGAGAGACAGACAGAGAAACGTTGCATTTTATATATTATATTCTTTGCTACATGATATTGTTCCATATTTAATGGTTTAGGCAGTGTATTGTAAGAGAATGCGCTAGAGGCAAACTTTTTTTCCGATTTGATTCACTATTATTGTGACTGCTTATTCCTTATATTACCTAACGTAAAAAAAAATATATCCTATAACCTAGCCAGGGAAAATATGTAGGTCTTAACAGAAAAAAGCACGTAAATCGAATAAGTGTTTCTCCCGTGATAAGCGCACTAACGGACAGACAGACACACAGAGAGACGTTGCATTTTATATATATATATTAGTTAAAGGGTTCGGGAAGGGCTTTTAGAGGTGTATTGGCGTATATGTCGTAATATACATACGTCTATATCATGATTCCTGGCGTAGAAAATCTAAAGATTATATTATTTTTCATTATTTTCAATTTTATTAAGTCGTTTCCCTGCTTAACTTTTTTTTTATACCTCCCTAATAAATTACCTTTTGTATAAAATATTTTAGTTGTAATTTTTATACATTTGCAAAACAAATTTTGGGTGAACCAATTTTAAATAATTTTACTCTATTGTCGGAATTTTTTATAGGCTATACTATATTTGGTCTAATATAGTGATTATTATAATCCATTGAAAAAATGTTTCAACTTAGAAAACACCGGTATAAGTGAAATTACAGAATAAAAAAGAAAAATTCATACATTTTTCAAATATATTAATTGCTGTGGCTACCTGTGCAGGATCAGAAGTCAATTTTTGCAAACTGTTATATAGGATATTGGCGTGTGGCATAATTTTATAAAAAAATGTTAGCCAGAATACAAATTGTGCTTCGTATAACATTCTACGGATTGCAGAGGATTGTTTAATTGTGGTAGACTGTTTCGAAGTATTTTCTACCTTCTCCATACAAAAATAATATTTATAGCTCTACTTTTAAAAAGCCACCGTGTCGTAGAAGTTCTTGGAATATGGGGAGCGTATAACTTCATCTAATATTTCAGTCCGCTGGGGAGAATTTGAAAAAAAAAATCGTAATATCTGTTACATTAGAAAAGAAAAATACGTACTTCTGCATTCTGGCTAGTTGCATGAGCTAAAATTAAATTTAATTGATGAGCATAACAGTGAACATAATAGCCGTATTTATAATCATCTTGGATAATTCTGTTTACTCCCCCATGGCGGCTACTCATTACATTTGCTCCGTCATAGCAAAAGTGAATTTAATTTATTTGGTGTATCCGTATGTTTGAGCAAAACGTCTTTAATACAATTTGCTAAACTAATTGCATTATGATCTTGTGGATTCAAAAAGCCCAAAATCGTTCAGTTGGGGTACCGTCCTTTAAAATGTATCTGTTGTTGTTTTATATCAACTTTTCCCAAAGTCTTAGTTCTAACTGCGAATTTATATGAACTTTCGAAACTTTCATGATTTTTAATTTTTTGTAATAAGTGTGCCAGATCGACTACCCCACTTTTCACTCAACTCGCTTCGGCACTTTTAGATGCAAATAGCAAACATGGAAAACAAAACAAGCTGTTTTTAACACTGCATCCGCATAGCTATTATGTTTTTCATATAATTCACTTTTAAAACTTCTTTTAAATTCGCGTTTATGTCCCTTACTTACTTGAGTAATACTAAGATTCGGAATCGGTTTTTCTCGCAGCTTTCACTTTAAGTTCTTCTTCTAAAGGCAATTTCGAAAAATTTTGTTTTAAATAATTCACTGTATATTCAAAGTTTCTTTTAACGCCTAACAATTTACTACACCCCGACTGTGCATCCATTTTTTCGTTCATTACATCAATTATAATCAGTTTATGTCTGTATGTAATTGCATTCACGACTTAATACCCTGTAAACCAAATTTAACTACTCTGACTGGAACCGCTTAGATTAGATGAAAAAATATAAACGAATCAATACGACGCTTCTATCCCAATCCAAATCCGCAAGATCACCAAGTAAGTGTGCACTATGGAGAGAGAAAAACGATGAATTTACATCTTCGTATTAGAGAGAGACACAGTTTGTCAGAACGCAAAAAAACGTATAAAAGAGACAGCGCCGTATACCGCCTTGCTTTACATCCAGTTCTTGTAGTTT